>JAVQJD010046857.1:0-13112 GCA_036023655.1 Nannoperca australis | reverse complement strand
GAGTGAGTAGATGAGTTTCTGTGTTGGCGTGATGACGTTTGACGTCCCGACAACCTCTGTAGTCTCATTTAGACACTTGTTAGCAACCGACTTGTTAAGACACGTTAAAGCTTCAAAATACACCAGTGGGATTTTTGCAGACATATTTTATGTCTTAAACAAAATGTGAAAGTCTCTTAAGCTTATGTTAACCACAGTCATTTCAAAATATGTGTGCTCCCATGCAGAAATGTAGCCCTGGAGAATGACTAGCATCTAGCATCCCTGTACATGGCATGTTTCATAAACCACTTGGCTATTATTTATTCAGTTAAAAGCAGAAGAGGGCGTTTTGTTGTTAACACTCGTGTGTTCAGATCCTCTTTCATTCACAAGCCACCTGCCTCAGATCTGTGCGTTGTGTGTGTATTTGTGTCTGTGTGTAATTTGTGTGCGCAATATTCGCCCCCATTTACCTCCCTCTGACGACTTTGGAACTGGTTGTCATGGTGACACTTCAAATGCTGCTGACGAACTGGTAGGTTGTATTTGCCTCTCTTTGCCAACGGTTGATTGTCGTGTGATTATTCATCACGGGCACAGAGCTGTTGAGCCAGGAGCCTTTGTTAGTACAGAGATGCTCACAGTGCAGTGCAGGAAGCAGCGCAGTAAGATGCAGCTGCACAGAGGACGACACTCCTTAGCTGGGGAGATGGCGGGCACCATGAGGAGGCACACCCGCAGGCACTCGGCCTCGGACATCCTTCTGAACGTCCTACAGCGCAGACGCAGCTCTGCCCTGGAGAGCCTGTCCTCCTCCTCCCACAGAGTCATGGTGGCCGTCAGTGTGAACCAGTCTCAGCCTCCCACCGAATGCAAGACCAGGAGATGTAACCGCGCTAAAGACTTAACTAGTGTTTGCATTTAGGAGTTTGTTGATGATATCAGTTGCAAAGAAAGCATGCACTAAGCACTGATGAGTATTCTCAAATTGTTCTTTCTTTTGTTTGTTTTTCTCCCCAGCCAATGCTAGGGTCCCTACAGCCAAGTACACCAAGATGGGGGAGACCCTAAGGCACGTCATCCCTGGTCACATGCAGTGTTCCATGGCCTGCGGAGGGAAAGCCTGTAAATATGAGAACCCCTCTCGCTGGAGTGATGAGGAGCAAGCCGTCAAAGGTCTTTACTCGTCCTGGTACGTCGGCCGGTCTTTAGTGTTTATGTGCTTTTCCTCTCAGCGCAGTCCCTGAAGTCCACATCAATATATACATAAAACGTCAATACATTTGTCCTGGTTTTTGCTTTGCCCTTTAATCTGTTTTTAAAATGGAATCATTGAACAGGTGGGATCTTTAGTTTACAGGCTCTCCTCTTTCTGCATCTTTGGTATCTTGTTTAACTTGCTAAACACTCCCTGTTCAGCATTTATTTATTTTTATGATTTTGCTATATAGCCTACCACAACTACCCTTAACTTGTCATATTCTCTGCTTACAGGATTACTGACAACTTGCTAGCTATGGCAAGGCCTTCCACTGAAATCATAGAGAAGTACAATATAATTGAACAATTTCAAAGGTACAGTAGTCTCCTGCTTTCACACTTTATTGAATTTCAATGTTTATTCATTCGATTTATTTGATTCTTTATTAACATTTACTGAGATAACTTTGTTATGATATGGCGCTATATAAATAAAATTGAATTGAATTTAGATTCAGAGTGAAATGGAGATTGCAGTTCTGTCAGATGTGTGTGCTGTAATTTATGAAGAGTACTAAAATATTTTACTCAAGTAAAGAACTGTTACTTTAAAGAAATGTAAAGTAAAATTACTTTTAGGTCAGGTAAAATGTGAAAGTGACTGTTACATTTTGAAAATGGATGGGGGTGGAGGGAGGATAAAGAAAAGATAGTATATGAGGATGATTATGTTATATGATGACCTATTAAATGAAATAACATTTAGGCTACAGAGTGCATTAACATGCCAGCATATACACATCACACCACAGAGCTTTCCTCAGAGCTAACCCATAATGATGTCATCCACAATGTACAGTTCACAAGCTGCTGACCCTGGTCCCGCGACGGCACCCCCCCACACCCCCTGATACTGGCCAGTGAACGTTTACATGTAGAACATGCTTCTGTTCCACAGAGTCAGCTCTGTGAAGCTCTGCCCTCCTGCAGACACATCAGAAGCTTCTGATTTATCACTTCATTTGTGATTAACTTGTTGTGGTGGACTTTGTGTATTGTTCTGTACACTGACACGACCTGTTGCTGTGCTCAGGTGTGGTTTGAAGACGGTCATTAATCTGCAGCGGCCCGGAGAACATGCCAGCTGTGGAAACTCACTGGAGCAGGAGAGCGGTTTCACTTATCGACCCGAAACCTTAATGGAGGCAGGCAGTGAGTCTCTATACCCGCCCTCACCAACACACAACACTCTGTAGATTCCCTAAAAACAGGACACAAACCTATAAACCAAGTGTGTGACTTACAGACAGGTTGATATAATAATGGGACCATGCTCACATTACTTTCTATTTCACAAGAAGCTCAATCATTTTTGCCATTTGACAAAAATGATGGACAATGTCAGTACAAACAGTAGTATGTTTATTTGACTGGTAACTGAGAAAAACTCCACCAGATCAAGATCTGCACATTAGCTTAGCATTATAATGATTAACTGTTAGCAAAAACTGCTAGCTAGCAGCTAACGATCCATGAGCTAACACATTGGATCACTATCTAATCTGCCCAAGACTCATCAAATAACATGGTGTCAAAAGGAATAGCATAATAATGGTGCAAACTGCATTTCAAAGTCATAATTATCATCCATTTTTCTACTTGCTTTGATTAAAGAAGTCCAGAATAATGCGTAGGTCTTAAAACATCAGTCATTCCCCTTAGGTATCATTAAATTACATTTCAGACAGAAACAGATCTCTCGCTAAACAGCATACAGTGAACACAAATCTAAAATACAAAGGTATTTTTGTGTATATAAAAGAAAGCTATTTGATCCACTGATGCCACTTGTGTTGTTTTAGCTTCTTATTGAGCAGTGACTTCTGTGTTTACATTGTTGATTGCTTCCTGATTGGATGCAACTGATGACGTTTCGTAGCAACCACTTTACATATTAGTGGGTGGAGACCTTTGTTTTTAGTAGTAGCCACTAAGAATGTAGTAAAGACATGGACGCTATATTGTGGATTTATTTATGAATAAGTGGTTATGTGGACAGATGTAGAGGAGACTGCATGACTTGAGAATAGTGGTAGAAAATGAGTCTCTATGGAACACACTGAATCTGTATCTGAGTGTAGCAGCATCAGGTAGTAGATGAGGTAAGGTAGCTTTAACATCCTCAGATCATCAGTGTGAATGTGACAGAGTAATTACCAAGGGATTCCACATATGTCTTTGAAAGTTGGCAATCTTGATTCCTCTTTCTAACAAGCTCTCCTGAGATCTTTACCCAAGCCACCTCATGAAAGCATCAGATGCATTTTGAATAGTGCCGTCTTCCATTTGACACTCATTAAAAAGCCTTCAGCTTGTTGTTTTGCTGTAGGTCATGCATCCTTTTTTACAACGTGATTTTTATGCTTTTATACTGATCATCAGGAGTCCAACAATGTTATAGAAGTGCAATGCTAAATAATTAATTATTAAAGTAAAATACACCACATGTTTGCAGCGGTATGATGTGTTGCATGTCTGAAGATATGGAACAGCTCTGAATCCTCCTGGCTTTGTGCATTTCAGTTTATTACTACAACTTTGGTTGGAAGGATTATGGTGTGGCATCTCTGACTACAATCCTTGACATGGTCAAAGTCATGTCATTTGCTGTCCAGGAGGGGAAACTGGCAGTCCACTGCCATGCCGGTCTTGGAAGAACAGGTCGGTAACACCAGCAATATGGAAATACTTAAATATTAATTTATGCTTGTAAAATCTCAGCTTTGTATTTGTATTTATTTATTTATTGTATTTATTTGTATTTTATTATTTGTCATGTAGGTGTGTTGTTGGCTTGTTACTTGGTTTTCACATTCCGGATGAGCGCTGACCAAGCCATCCTGTTTGTGCGAGCAAAGAGACCCAACTCCATTCAGACCAGAGGCCAGCTGCTGTGTGTCAGGGAGTTCGCCCAGTTCCTGGTTCCTCTCCGAAGCATCTTCTCCTGTGCAGAACCCAAAGCGAGTGCTGTCACCTTGTCCCAGTACCTTACCCGGCAGCGCCACCTCCTGCACGGCTATGAGGCTCGACAGATGAAGAACGTGCCAAAGATCGTCCAGCTGGTGTGCAGGCTCCTTGTCGACATCGCAGCCAACAGGCAGGTGGTGATCGAGGAGGAGTGGCTGGAGGTTCCTGACCTCACAGCCGAGGTGGAAAAGACCGTGTCCCAGCAGGCCCTTCAGCAGCTCGGGAAGGAGATGAGAGGGAAGGGGATTCCTGTTCCACCTAGTTCATGTCACCCTCTCAGCCCATCTGCTCTGCAGTCCAGATCTCCTCATGATCAACCTCTGGCCAGTGATAATGAGCTTGACCCTCTGTGGAGGCAGCAGAATGAAGAAAGCTCTGTGAGGTCCTCTCTGTCCAACAACAAGTGTCTCAGTTACAGCGATTCTGTCCTTCACAAACTTGGAGCACAGCAGCACCTTTTAGGAAATCTGAAGAGCAACAAACTAATAAACTGCCTAATTAAACATTCCTTGTCTCACAGCAGCCTTGCAGTCTGTAACCCTCCCAGATGTTGTGACCTCTCTCCTCAAGCCATTATCAGCAGAATTCAGGACCCCATTACAGAAGCAAAGCAAGACACTGGATCGCCCCTTTCAAAAAAGCAGCTACACAAGGGGCATCAGAATTTGTCTTTAGATCTGTCCGAGCAGGGAAGACAATCCCACTGCAACGCACAGCCAGCCTTATCAACCAAGAGCAAACCAGCCAGGGTGGAGCAGCCAGATGTGGATGTCTCAGCAGCTGGAGGAGATAGAGGGAGTGTCACAGAGGTTCCCTTCATTTCCCCCCAGTCTGAACTCTCCGCAGAGAGCAGACGCCTCCTGGTGGCCAGAGCTCTGGCCATGGACCTGACAGACAAGGATCTCGCCTCCAAGGTGTCAACGTGGCAGGTAGGGTACCCCGTCAAATACTCTCACAAAGACCATGTAGCCAACCAGCATGTCTTTATGCTAAGCTGATCTAACAAGCTGCCAGTTCTTGAGACAAACATGAGAGTGTCTTATTTGACTCTCGCAAAGAAAGCCATTAAGCATATTTCCTAAAATGTTGAACTATTTCTTTAATGTCATTAAATCATGAATAAATGTTGAAATATTAAGGAGACTGGCAGCCTCTGCCACATCACTTGCACATCACCTGTACTCAGTAAAAAAGTTACTACTGGCTTGTCATAAACAAGAAGGCCAGCTTCCAGTATCTTGGCCATGCATACATCTAACTGGTTTTTTAACAGAGAAACTATTGCTGTGACAGCAGAGATGAAACAAGAGATTATTACACAATTCATTGTTGTATTCAAAACAGTTCCATCTTAAGTCTGAAGCAGACGGACACAGTCCATTTCTAAACTGTTACAAATACATAAACAGTTCTCCAACCGTATTCTGTTCTCTCACTGCACAGCTGATTTACTGCAATGATACAACTTCCTCTTGTGCACCAGGTGCCTGTTAGGAAAAATAAATAAAGGAGGAACAGTTTTAACAGTTTGGTAGAGCCAGCAGTGTGACTTCTGTCTGAAAAGGACTTAAGTAAACAATTGTTCAATTGTCACGGGTAAGGGAAAGATTGGATTAGTGACCTGCTGCATACAGTATATATGCAGATTTTATGATGCTTACTCATTTTACTTATGAGCCAGGCGGCGCTCACTCAGCTCTTCAGCAACCTTTTCTTTAGAAATATAATGTATTACGCTATACAACCTCACTTCAGAGCTCCTATTTATTAGTGAACGGTTGTTCACACCCGTAGACACTAAAACACACCCTTAATGGACTACTGCGCTCACTTTCATTAGTCCTTTGTTATCCCCAATTTAACATGCATTTCTGCAAGTTCCACTTCAGAGCGCTCTTTGTTATGATGTGCAGACAGAGCTGAACTCCAGAGAGGGAGCGTGGGAGAGGCTGTGCATGGAGAGAGATCCTCTGGTCCTGTCCTGTCTGATGTGGTCGTGGCTGGAGCAGCTCAAGGATCCAGTCATCAGCAGTGGGGATATAAAAGCCCTCAGTGAGAACAATGTAAACCCACAGAATGCCCTCGACTCACTGGAAAAGGTAGCTAAATATCTTCCACAGCATCGCTGTCTGAAGCAAACCATGATTACATGCACTCTCCACACTGTTGAACAGCTTTGCTTCCAGTCCAGTAACACTGTAAAACTTTATTATGGCACAAATTGTTATCCTGTTTGAATATTATAAGTCTTGTTTTCATTGGTAATGTCTTAAAGGTAGTCTTCACCGACAGCATTTTCTGGAGAGATGCACTTTCTAAGAATTTGTACCGTTTTGTACCGTTTTTATACAGATGATGATTTTGTCATACTGTAATTTGACTACGTTGGTATTTTATGTACGTACAACCTCTATTTCCTGTCGGTCCGTCCTGGGAGAGGCAAATTTGTGATTTTGGTATTAGGCTGTCTAAATAAAATTGAGTTGAAAAAACAATGCAATTTTAATCTGCATGCTGCCATTTTTTTTTTTATTCATTTTTTCTGATATGAAAAAAGATACTGGAATCACAGTTAGAACAAACAGGAAGTAAGTCTTAGGTTTTTTTTTTGCCTGCTTTGGGCCAGTGCTTGTCATAAAAGGCCACCAAACTGCACATTTGGTAATTGTAGAAACACCTTTTATAAAACTGCAAAATATAGTTTTCTGTAATTTCTTGTGCAGAATTTCTTTCTTTCGTGCAGCAGTAATCTGCAGTCATCTCAGCCTTGTCCTTCAAATCACTGTCGTGTACCAACTTTAACAAGCTGATTGAAGTCTGAAAATGTTGCCATGTATTCTGAGCATACCCTCCTCCTGCCCACTGACAGGGACACAGGCTCACTTTGTTGTGTATCCTCGACTGTGCTGCTCATCACATGCCATCGTCTGAAGAAGTGGAGACTAGATTTCTCAACCAAACAATACGTGTGTTTACTAAGGTGAGTGTTAACACAAGGTGTGTATAGAATATATTACAGTGTGCATTTTGTATGACTGAATGAGATGTTTCTGTGGTCCCCAGATTGACCCTGCCTCGGAGAAGAACGAGTCCTTGTACACAACACTGAAAGCAATCCTGAGTCCCATTCTTCATGAGCTGCGTGACAAAGCTGCAGAGGACAAGGAAGACTCCTGATCCAACCTTGACAGGACCGGTCTGACAAGAGGAAGACTCACAAACAGGGTCCCACTCTCATTTTTGGACATTACTGTGTTTAAAGCCAGTTCCTTCTGCTGAGATCTGCCAATCATTAGTCTTTCAAGATATTTAAAGACTATGTCATCTGAAGGATTAGAATTTCATTTTTCCTGGAAGCTCTTAATAAGCACTGCCATTTTCTATTTTAATGTGCCACTGTGCTCAGTTTGAAAGCATTTGTTTGTCATCTGTATCTTCTACTGTAATATTTGTGAGGGTCTACATGTTTTTTATTATTAGTTGGTAGAAAAGGGACTGAGAAACTTTCTCATGTTATTTAAATGTAACTGTTGGGGTCTTATTTAAACCAAAAGATGTTTTTACACTGTGCTACAATGTGTCTTATTTATTCTGATCTTATTTGAAACAGTTGGTTTAATAACTCTAACTTGATGGACAAGTTGCTTTGTTCATATAGAATGTAAATGCAAACTGTGGCTATTGTTATGGCAATGCAAATTTGACAGGCCACAGTGCATTTGCTTTTCCAATCAATTTTATGTCCATAATACCGTGTGCACCAAAAACCTCTCCCTGTACTGTTGTGTTGCACATGCATCTGTAAAACATCAATCTGCCTCCTGTTGCATTTAGCAAAATGCCATCTGCCTCAACACAAATGGCCTCATACTGCTGTGTGTAACGTTGCCTCGCCTGTGTGTGTGTGTGTGTGTTTGTTGAGATGGGTCAATGGCTCCTCATATGTTTCATATATAGACACAATGTAATGTAGATCTGCTGACACACTGAATGTGGAACATTGATGATAATAATATGAAGGACATGAGACGCTGTACTGTGGGGAATGTTCAGCAAGCACTATTTTTCCTTGTTGCAACAGGCTTACTTCTTACAGAATAAACACGACTTACTGCATGCTGTGTGAGCTGTGTCCTCCTTTTTCGGGACTTCTATCATTTTTCTCATCGTTCAGCAAGCAGCTCAGGAAGAAAGAAAAGTGTGCCTCCTGGTGTTGTCACAGCGGTGTAACATCTTCATTCCAATGAGGTATTTACCACTGAACCTTAAACTTGTCTTATTAATTATACAAATGCCTTGTGGGATCAAAGACCTTTACAAAAGCATGAACATCCAAACACAATGACCGGTCAACCTTTCACGTGTAAGCGGACTCATCTCCACCAGAGATGAGTCCAATGAGGGTGGTGTCATTCGCAAACTTCAGGAGCTTGACAGATCGATGACTGGAGGAGCAGCTGTTGGTGTACAGGTAGAAGAGAAGGGGGGAAAGGACGCAGCCTTGAGGGGAACCGATGTCCCCTACCCACATGACCTGATGACACTGTTGAAATTAGTTAAATTGTTAGTTAATCTATTTGTTAGGAGATGCAAGTTCTTAACAACGAACAGAAGAGTATGTTGGGAAAATACAACATCCTTTTACAAACACTTTCAACAGGAGTCAGTTGACTTGTCATTCACGGCAGGATATATCAAAGAAAAGGGGGATGCAATCAGATGAAACATAACAAATCATAAAATCAAGCAGGCGACTTTAAAATGAATCTGGATGTACTGCATGTGTCTGTGTTCGACATTCATTTATTTATGAAAGAAGTATCTCTTCATATGTAGTATCCAGTTATTGCTGTAGTCTACACTCCGAAACAGCAGGGGGAAGCCGCGCCAACAAACCACGAAGACGAAGCAGGGAGAGGGTGGAGGTGCGGTTCGACATGGCAGACAGGTGGGTAGACTGTGTTAATCATACATTTTTCACCAAATACAGTGGCCAGTGGCCGGACGGGTATTTTTTAAAAACACTTTAGAAGAACACCCGGTGTGGTTTTGTTGCGAAGGAGCCAGCTGCTGTACTTTTATCCGACGTTTGCTTTTCTGGACAACCATGCTGGAACGTGCTGCTAGTTAGCTGTTAGCTAGCAAGTTGTAAGGAGTGGTTAACTAGCGTAGCTAGCAGAGTGCGGTGCAACGAACTGAACACTTTAATATATGCGTTTTAATTGCTACATTTAGTAGGACTTTAGAAACGGTGGAAATATCTAAATAAGACGTTGTAGTTCCTCGATGCCCAGTCACGTTGGCTAATTCTTAGAACTAGCTAGGTTTGCTAGCTTCTGCATGTTGAAGGAGTGTCGCCTCTGGTCACAGTCTCGAGTTTCAATCTAAAGATTTTGAAGGCTGTTTTCCTTTCAAATGGGCACATCTTGGAGGAGGATACGCAGTTAACATTGGAGAAGACTGGCAGATGGAAATGACCCTGCGTGATTTGAAGAGATACAATCCTGCAGCAGCCTTGCTTCTTAAGTTTATTTCTGTTAGCTGGTTGTTGCGCTCTGCACGGGTCATTTCATGTCCTCATTGTGAAGAGCCAAAACAAATGGTCAGTCCACTAAAATAATGAATCAACACATTACAATTCACCTTCGTTTGGTTGACAATGAATTGCTTTTATCATTCTCTAGTTTCAACTTCTCAAATGAGCATTTGCTGCTCGTCTCTGTTGTATAATCTTTAATTAAATATCTTTTGGTCTAAGTCTTTTGACCTGAGACAAAGCCAGCAGTTTTGCAGAAGTCATGTTGGGCTGTGCGAAACATACATTTGCTAGACTAAACAGTGAATCAACAGAATTCCTTCATAACCTTTAGAGGTATATGAAAGAACAAAACGGATGAAACAGATGCTGACCACTCATGGACCAGAATTCTCAACTAATAATGGGAAACATTTGATAATCTGCTCAATAAGAAAATATTAGAACCTAATAAGTATGCAAACGCTTTATCCAATGGTTGGAATAAATAGATGATTCAAAAACATCAGGTGATGTGAACGAGTTTCTGGGAGGGACAGAAACATGGCCGCTGCAAAACTGCTCTGTGGAAGATAAAACGTTTTTGTTGGAGTCCTTAAAAGATTTAAGGATGTTGAGCACCTCGCTGATGGAAAGGCTCGAAACGAGTTGTTCATTAAAGGGTTATATTTCCAGCAGGTGAGACTGCGCATGTCAAAATGTTATGTTCTGATATTCTGATTAAATACTTTGGGGCATGTAAACGCACATCTTATCAGATTGCTTTAATTAGCGTCCACATAAACAGTTAATTTGAACTGTGTAATTAGAAGGATTTCAATGGGGTTGAAAACGTATTGTCCATGTGCAGCTACTGTAGTTACTAGATGACTTAATTGTCACCCTCGCTGTGTGATGTTGTACCACTGCTTGTTTTCCCAGAAGCTTAAAGAGCCTGTTATATTTCATGAAGTAATGTTGTCCCCTGGCGTTAGCAGAGGCGGGGGCGTCTCCCCTTCGCTCTACTTCAGTCCAAATCAATTGTTCTAACGTTTTGACAAGCAAAGTGAAGGTTGCTCCTCTGAACATGTTGCCTCACGAAGGCTTTATGAAGAATAGAAAATGATCAAACACTTTGATTTCAGTGTCTATGGTCTTTGTCAGAATCGGTTTGGACAAAAAGCTTCGTTTCGTCTGGATGTCTGGCGCTGCAGCGGTGCTACGCTGCCCACTGCTGTCCATGGTCCTGAACAGTAGCGTTTCTCCATTGGGTTGGTTTTGTAGTCCATGTTTACGTACGTAGTCTGGAGTTTTTTATCCAGCGGAGGGACTGTCCCTGCCACATACTGGAGACACCATCTGTCTCCTCCTATAAACCTCCACATGTTGGTCTCATATTACAGTAGCTCGTTACCCCGAAAAAACAGGTGCATCCTAGTTCTCTCAGAAGTCTGGGACTAGGACTGGGAGTTATCCAGGTTTTTTATACTAGCTCCAATTCAATAGTCAAATCATGGTACTGACTTAATCTGCCCATTATATTCAAAAGTAATTGTTATAAAATGTCAGATAATTGTGAAAAGTGCTCATCAGTCTCCAGAGTGCCTCTATATTTCCACACATGACAAAGAAAAGCAGCAAGTCCTCACACTTTCAGAAGCTGGAACTAGAATATTTGCTTGAGAAGTGACTGAAACGATAAATCAGAATAAATAAATTAGATCTTGGTACTGACACTGTACTATTGTATCTCCTGTAAAACTGATGACCTGGTCACACAAGCCCCCCGGCTGCTTTGTTCGTACCTGTGGAGAACCTGACTCGGGTGTAATGTTGTTGATGTTGACTAACCTCTCACCACCGTGTGACTTTGTCTCAACAGTCCGAGGTCTGAGCTGTCAGAAGACCGGTTCGTCTGCCTTGTTTGCACTGTGGGATGAGGTAGTAGGTTGTATAGTTTTAGGGTCACACCCGCACTGGGAGATAACTATTCAACCTACTGTCTTTCTCAAAGTGCTGCACACACGTCTCCAGCCACCCACCGTGTCCTCTGACGGATCAACATGTGTTGTGTTCGCTCACGCAGTGTGAGGTAGTAGATTGTATAGTTGTAGGGTAGTGATTTTGCCCTGTTTGGGAGATAACTATACAGTCTATTGCCTTCCCTGAGGGGCGGCGTTCCCTCTGTTCTATTTCTATTAAATGGTATTAATCTGCAAAGAGAGCTTCAGGGGCCCCTGGACCTTCAAGAGGTCCCAAGATGCTGCATGTTTTCTCTAAACCATCCTCACCAGCAACATATTTGAATCTATGAATGTGTTTATTTGAATGGTATATTATGAGCAGCAGTGATGCCTGAGCTAAAATAGGATTTTTTTCTTATAAGTTGTGACAAATATGAAATCTGTTGTGATCAATTCACTGGTGAAGATTATTTGGTCTAAACTTCATCTGTAAACTTAAACTTGTTGAATTTCTTTGAGCTTTATAATGAAACCTACTTTGGGATGCAAAGAGCACTGAAATATTTTACTCAACTGTATGATGAGATGACACTTGTTATATTAAAGAACACCTTTTAGACAACAACAACTGCATTAAATGTCAACGTGTACACTAGTGGATCAACATCAATGTTAGTGCTGATGTTCAAACCAACAACAAATCCATTTTGTATAGAGACAGCCTGAACACACAGGTGATGATTAATTATAGATATACAGCAACCTTCTTGTGTAGCCTAGTACGTCAAAAGTCACAATAAAATTAAACTGAGTCTATGGACACTGCAGTATTTGTTTTTATATACAGGTGAAACTCGAAGAATTTGAATATCGTGCAAAAAAATGTATTTCAGTAATTCAACTTAAAAGGTGAAACTTATATAGACTCCTTACATGCAAAGTGAGATATCTCAAGCCTTTATTTGTTATGTTTGATTTTGGCTTACAGCTTATGAAAACCCCAAATTCAACATCTCAGGAAATTAGAATATTACATGAATTGAATAAAAATGGATTTTAAATACAGAAATGTCAGCCCTCTGAAAACTATCATACATATGTACTCAGTACTTACTTTGGGCCCCTTTTACGTGTATTCCTGACTCAATGCGGCGTGGCATGGATGCTGTCAGCCTGTGGTACTGCTGAGGTGTTATGACAGACCAGGATGCTTCAACAGCGGCCTTCAGCATAGATTCTCTATGGGGTTCAGGTCAGGCGAGTTAATTGGCCATCAAGCACATTAATCCCATGGTCATTGACCCAGGTTTTGGTACGTTGGCAGTGTGGGCAGGTGCCAAGTCCTGCTGGAAAATGAAGTCAGCATCTCCATAAAGCTTGTCTGCTGAAGGAAGCATGAAGTGCTCTAAAATGTCCTGGTAGAC
>JAVQJD010046854.1:0-21445 GCA_036023655.1 Nannoperca australis | reverse complement strand
CGTCCGTTGTCTCTCTCTGGACTCTCTCCTTCGCTGGTTTTTCTTTCCCCTGCAGCCTCGGTGTGTTTCTCTCCAGATCTCCTGCGGGATGTCCGCAGATCTGGTCACCGTGGCCGGCTTCAGTTCAATCAGCTGATCCCGGGTGTAAACAAAAGCGGCCATGAAGTTGTTGCGTTCAGCTGACTGCAAGTGAAAGCACCTCCAGAGCCAACAAAAACACCAAAAAACAGCACATTTGTGGAGCCCACGACACCAAAACAAAAAACTCATAAGTACAAAGTTTAATAACAAAAACATTTAAAAGAACAAGTAAGACGAGCGGAGCAACCGAGTCAGGCAGCAGTGGTTCACAAAGGATCAGTGGAAAAAGAGAAATTGAAGGTAGTTATCATGTACCACAGATAAGGTTTCAAAGATAGTTGTTCAAAATCCTTTTCTTTCCTTTTGATTGTATTCTGAACAATGTACTATTGGCATCTCTTCTGGGTATATTTGAAGCTCGGGTGTTCTTGGTTTCCCTTTACAGTATGGCAGGTTTAACTCTGGTCATCCCTTTGACTTTGTTGAAATCTGATTGCGATTGCAACTTTGTTTACCATTTCACATTTAACTAGTAATAGCTGCCAGCTAAACAATTCAATGTCATGCTGAAAATATTTTCTCATAATAATGAGAGAAGCAAACACACACACACACACACACACACACATCTCTCTGTTTAAGCTACAGCTTAAAGAGTTAGTGCTGCGGCTTCCATATCTTACATTCAGTTTTGTCTAGATAGGAAAGTAGGCCAAATATGTTTATTTTGGGGCCTAACTGACCACAACCTTAGAAACTATGCAGCAAATGGTACACATTGTGTCTTTTATGAGCAAACCAAAGGAATTTGGTCAACTTGGACAAAATGTCTAAGACGGCTTTCTTTCCTTTGTTATGAAATGTGGTTTATGTGATCTCTGTAGTTTAGTCAAATCAACCGTATTGCACTGGTTGATCAAATGTTTTTAAGTGTTTTCTCAACAGAAATAAAGCCTCGTGCATTTCCTTGGAAACAGAATAAACATTGTCGGTTAGAAAAAAGGAAACATGTGAGTGAATGAGAGCATGAGAGAGCAGGGAGGGGGAGCAGGAAAAGAATACTGGGGCGATGTTAAATGGGCAGGGTCTGTGAGACCAGCTGCAACTGAGGGAGAGAAGTAGGAGTATAAGTTCCCCACTTCCTGCTGCCAGCGTCACTTTCTAAGCCGGCCAGCAGTGAGTCTCCACATCTCATTTTTCACTTCATTCTCTGCCGTGTCCGCACTTCTCCAAAATGAGCTTCAGAAGATCCAACATGCACCAGATACCTTCTTCTCACATCTCCTTGACCCGCTCCACACCCCAGTACCGTGCTGCCAGCATTTATGGTGGTGCTGGTGGACAGGGCGCTCGTATTTCATCTGTCTCCACGTCTTCTCTGCGGTCTGGTGCCCCAATCACCTCTTCTTCCTCTGCCTTCAAGCTGAGCAGTGGAATCGGTGGTGGTATGGGCTCAGGGTTTGGTGGTGGCAGTGCATCCATGGCGACTAGTGGTGGTGCCGGTGCTGGGATCATAGGCAACGAGAGGGGAGCCATGCAGAACCTGAACGACCGCCTGGCCAACTACCTGGAGACAGTAAGGAACCTAGAACAGGCCAACAAGGAGCTGGAGATGAAGATCATGCAGGCTCTGGAGAAGGGGGGTCCCGACATGAGAGACTACAGCAAGTATGAACCCATCATAGAAGACATACGCAAACAGGTAAGCAAGACAAAGAGTAATGCTCATAACAATAAACAGGTGGAAGTATTAAATGTCTAAAAATGGGTAAAGCTGTAGGTGTTGGTTGATGTCTTTGTTATAGCTAGGCGAGACAAACAATGAGAAATGTTTGGAAAACCTGTGTTTAAATGCCTTAGAAATCCTTGATAGGAGAATCAACGAGTTCCATCACATGCACTCATTTGGTTTAAAAAGTTTCTGTACTTGTGACAGTAAGTTTTATCAGTATATTCATTATTCATCTAATGTCTGATGTTAAAAATTAAGATTGAGAATGATTATGCTGAGACGGGCAGCATTCTTTTGTAGGTTATCAGATTTCTTTCAGGAGAATGAAGGGTGTGGTTGCTAAGCTCTAACCCTCCCCCATAAAACTCCTTCGTGCCTCAAACTGACCAGAACTTCCTGTGATGAATCACCAACACGTGGGTATCATCATGAGAGACAGACTGAGGAAAAGCTCTCAAAGAACCTTCACCAGACGAAAGCATTTCAGAATGGCTCTGCTTGTAAATGGTGATTCCACAAGCTTTCTCTGGCGTAGGAAGGCCTCAATGCGAAACAGATGTGTGGAAATGATACACACAAAGGGTGTGTGTGTGTGTGTGTGTGTGTGTGTGTGTGTGTGTGTACGTGTGTGTGTGTGCACACATATATGCATGTGAGTTTGCTGGTTGTATAACAATCAGCTCCAGTCAGCAGAGTCAAATGTCACATTCTTCTACAGACTCCAGAACTTCAATGTGACTGACTGATGGTGTATTGTGTTTTTCTCGACATATAAAGGGGAAAGTATTTACTCTGAGACAGAATACCATCAATACATAAAGTATAAACCCACAAACAGACTCACGCACTAAGAATTGGAGAGAAGAAAAATCTCTCTGTATGACTTATTCAGACAAGAACCCCATTTTTCCAACAATGCTAAAACAAACCAGATTCTACTTTGGCACAGGAACATTTCCCCTTCCTGTCCTTAAGTTTGTGGTTCCTCTTTTCACTGAATGTTACTATGGATTCAACCATGTTGTGGCTCTAGTGTGTAATCTGTCTCTGGGGCTTATATTGTTACATAAGGGAAATTGTGATTCAAATCATATGTCTTATTCTGCGGGAAACATTGCTACCTCCATAGCACATAACGATCAGAGCAGACTGCTAGAGTCTTCTGGTTGAAAAATTGTGTTCTAACCAGCAAAATTAGGAAAAAAACTAAACAAACTAACATTTATTGACACCCACAGGTCAAAATATTTGTCAACTGATAAAAGTCTTTTTGACATGGATCTTTTTTCTGTCCAGATCTTCGATAAGGTTGCGGAGAATGCTCGTTTTGTTCTCCAGATCGACAATGCCCGTCTTGCTGCTGACGACTTCAAAGTAAAGTATGTTGTTTTAAATGTAATCTCAGAGTAATTTATTTTGTTTTAAATATTAAGCTTATATGAACAAAGCAGATCTAAGCTCACTCCCCTTGGACTTTGCAACTGAAAGCCTGTGCAGAGTTTGTGCAGTGCATGTGGTCTAACATCCATAATATCTGATAGCATAGATGCCATTTCATAACTTTGCACTATAGAGCACAGTATGAATAAGTGTGTCTGTGCACTCCTACAGGTTTGACAATGAGATGGCAATTCGCCAGTCTGTGGAGGCCGACATTGCTGGGCTGAAGAGAGTCATAGATGACACCAACATGACCAGGATGAACATTGAGAGTGAGATTGAAGCTGTGAGGGAAGAGCTCGTCTTCCTAAAGAAGAACCACGAGAATGTGAGTTTACATTACATTCAGATTAATCACTGCACTTTACTATCTTGTCACCTGTCTTAAACTTTTTTGTTCATTTCTCTTTTTGTGTCTGTTCTACAGGAGGTAATGGAGCTGAGGAATCAGATCTCCCAGTCAGGCGTGCAAGTGGATGTTGACGCTCCCAAAGGTCATGACCTCGCCCAGATCATGGAGGACATGAGGAGCAACTATGAGAAGATTGCTGTGAAGAACGCAGAGGACCTCAAACGATGGCATGAAAATCAGGTGATGCGTCATTAGCAAGGGTATTCATTTATAAATACACTTAATGGCAACTATCTTGTTGGTTGGCTAACATCCTTTCCCTGTCCCCTTGTCAGATTGTGGACGTGCAGGCGCAGGTTTCACAGAACACAGAAGCTCTCCAGGGAGCCCAGATGGAGAAGGGTGACTTATCCAGACAGATACAGACCCTGGAAATTGAACTTGCATCCCAACAGAGCTTAGTAAGCATGCAGTTAGTTAGTCTAATGTCTTATTTGAACTTTTGAGATCCTTCTCCCACTTGGAATTTTTTTCATAGCTTTTTTTAAAGCAGCAAATATTTCCCAAATAATCTTTTTCACGAAGGTTGGAACTTTCCCACGTTCCCCCATATTAGACCTGCTTTCCTAAAATATCCTTGACATTCTTTTGATTCCTCCTTTTTCAATCTTTTATCAGAAAGCCTCCTTGGAGGACACGCTACACAACACAGAGCTACGAAACAACATGGAAATGGAAAAGTACAACACCCTTATTATCCGTCTGGAGGAGGAGCTGACCAACTTGCGTGCAAACATCCAGCATCAGACCCAAGAGTATGAGGCGCTGCTCAACATGAAGATGAAGCTGGAGGCCGAGATTTCCACTTACAAAAGTCTGCTGGATGGTGGAGACTTCAAGTAAGAAAAAACAGATCGAAGGCAAGGTGATGGTGATGGTGGAGGTGAATACTAAAATCACTTGTTATCATGGTTTGCATGGTCAAGTATAAATACATCGTGAAGTGAGACAGTAATTCAACTCACATGAATATTTTAAATGTCAAAAGGTTTAATTTGTGTTTTGTACAGGCTCCAGGACGCACTGGATGAGCTGGCAGAATTAAGCTAATTTGGAACAAAGAATCTGGGACCATTCCAAAGATGAAAGCAGAACAAGCCGCAACTATCCATTATGGAAAGAAATTGGGCTGGTCCAGTCAGCTAAAGTCAATTTTGAACCAAGACCACATACCATAAATGATTTAAGCAATCCTGAATAGAGGCATTCGCCACACCAATGTCAAACACACAGGGCTATTTCAAAAACAGATCCCTGACCTCACAGCAAAATAAAAAAGAATAAAACCACTTATTATGACTCTTGTGCATTTGTTATTGTTACATAACGTAAGTGCATGTTGTGTTTTGTGATCAGTTCCTTCATAGACGTCGATGGGTAAAAAACATTACATGGTTTTTGAAAGATTACTGATAAATTATTGGATAATTTCTGTTAAACAGCTGGATGGCTGACAACTTACATGATATTATATGACATTATATTTGGCTTAATTATGAAAAACAATGTTGGTATTATTGTTTCGTAGTCCTCCATGCATGCCTTCAGGAGGCTTTAAACTGCCTTTGCTGATTGAGATTTGGCCACTAGGGGACAGAAGAACTTCAAAACAACAGGCACACAGTGCTGAATTATTATAACCTTATACATCTGTTGTGGTGTTAACGGACTAGCAAACACATCCAGCAAACACAGGGCAATATAATTTTTCCAT
This sequence comes from Nannoperca australis, assembly GCA_036023655.1. Classification (NCBI taxonomy): domain Eukaryota; kingdom Metazoa; phylum Chordata; class Actinopteri; order Centrarchiformes; family Percichthyidae; genus Nannoperca; species Nannoperca australis. The sequence goes on along the minus strand of JAVQJD010046854.1, from coordinate 16,066 downwards.
CAGTCGTGTTTCTGGTCAAATGACAAATGCACAATTTTAACTGGCCTTTTCGCTCTGGTTTGGTCTCAATTGACTCCTCTTGTTTGCAGCTTTAATAAATAAACTTGTTAGCTCCCCTTTAATACTCTCCTAAACTCAACATTTGAGCAATTTATTCTGTCCTTAGAATAATAATAATCCTGTTACTATAAAAAGAAAACCATTCAGCAAGTGCACATAAACAAACATACTCATCAGTGGAGAAAATTAACTAAATACTCAAGAATTGCTTCACTTTTTAGATACTTGTACTTTAGTTAAGTTTCTATGTTATGCTACTTTTTTTTAAATCTTTTTACTTCTCTGCATTAATTTGACAGCTGTCATTACTAGTTTCCTGATAAAGAGTTTACATACAAACATATCTAAACTTATAAAATATGATGCATTGTTATAGATTAACTTTGTAACATTATATAAAGTTGTAGGATTAAGGCCACCTTTTCAACACTGAAATGCTACTCACACACAAATGCATTAGTCCAATAATATAATATAATATGATCCAACAACAATATGAAAGGGTCTTTAAAATAATTTGTGTGTGATGCCTGTGTGCCTCATTAGTCACATACCAAGTTGTGGGATTATTTTTTTGGATTTTAAATTCTAGAATCAACACAATACTTATTTGGCAACTGATGGCTCTCAGTTGTTCAAGCAGTTACCTTGAGTAAGAGCTAATGCAGGATGCATAGCGTTTGAACATGACAAAATTACTTTAAAAAAAGGTATTAAGCAAATAGTTATGAACATTTAAAGCTGCATAGAAGTTTTGGGACAAGTCCAAGGATTTGGAGAATGCTATGAAAGAGAAATAAATGAATAGTGAGAGGTAGGCTACAGCTAACATTAGTTCAATAACAGATCTGATAGAGACTCGGGGGAAAGGACATGTCAATCACTGTAGCTGAGCAGAAGTAGTTGAGAAGGTCTTCATATACAGTCAATCGTTTACATCCATGGGGTGAGTAGAAAACAAGGGAGGAGACGGTCCCGTGAACGGCGATGCGCGCTCCCGATAATAAACCTCTGACGCCTTCATCCGGGAACTTCTACGAACTCGCTCTCCAACATGGCGGCGTCAGGTGAGGTTTATGAGGGTGAACGGTCTGGGTCGGTTGGGGAGAATTTCTGCGGATTATACCTCGATATAATTAAACACATCAAGTTTGGGGATTGTTAATGTATCGTGTTATTGATTCACGTTGTTGTCCCGCGTGTATAAATAGGTTCGTCGGTTGTTTTGGCCCGGTAAAGACGTAACTGCCGGAGGAAGGCGAATGAACGAAGCAGCGACTCGCACAACCTTAAAATCCTACAGATTACATGCGGTGTTTTCCTATGAACATTTTAATGCGATGTTTAGGTTGTCCGCTTTTGAATTTACAATGTGTTACACGTTTTGGACATTGTGTTACATGTTAGGAAATGTTTCAAAGTGCGTGCAGAGCTCGCACATTGTATGCCCGTGGCGGAGCTCGCCGTGGCGCTCAGAGCAGATAAGCATCGGGCGCAAGCGCGTTTTCATGGAGGAGGGGTTGGGCCGAGAAGTCCGGGCAGCTCGAGGAGTCTCCCCACGTGTGAAGCCTAGCTGCCTGGTATCAGTGTTTGATGAAACGGGGCAGCTGGGCCTGTTGGGTTACATCCTAAACACTTAACTGGCAGCTTCACAACTTTGAACCGTCCCATCCGACCGGTTAAGTCTTAGTCCGATGATGGCGCACTTGGATCCTGGCGCTGCGACGTGCACTAGGCCCTAAAACCTAGCCAGCTAAGCAGGGATACTTCCCCCATCAGCAGTCCTCTGCTGACTAAGCCCGCATAGACATAAAGACAAAAGCGACCTACGTAGATGGAAAACAAACAACCTGCTTGTTTAGCCCAATAGTTAACTGGTGGCCTTTGCAGCTGTAATGCTATTGTAGCTTAAGCAAAAGTCACTAACGTTAATGACAAAAGTTAACGTTACGCAGCTCCTAGCTTGCTAATTTCACAAGCTACTAGACAGTCAGTAATTTATTCTTTTGGTTTTAGAGCGTACAAGCAGCCAAGGCCAGTTAGTTAGTCCTGTTTATTGTAAACAATGACATAGCATTATGTTTAGAGTAGTAAACTGTCTGTTTCTCTCTGTGTGTGGGTTTTGTGTGTAAAGAATGTCCTGACAGCTGGGATTTTCACAATAAAGCTCATTGCCAGCTTTGTCGCTCCCCATTTTCTGCCTCAGACCAAAACAAACTAGACCTGCTCTATGAGCTGAGCCCTGTGAAGCAATAAGCCACTGTTTGCCATTCAAACAGACACAAGAAGGAATGTTATGCAGTGGATACATGACTAATTGAATCAAGACACCAAGATCCATTCCTCAAAAAGGAAGTGAGCATGCAGCCCAGTGGTTTGAACGAGTCATGATTATTGCACCTCAGTCTTGGAGCTGAACAAATGGAGGCCTACCTTTTCTGGCCTGCTGCAGTGACAGTTGGACACTCCCTGTTTGTTTTCCCAATAGGAACATAAGTCAATGTGTTTATCATCCACATTGCAGTCCCCATATCTGACGTGTCTGGAGGTCTCACACTACAGTGTTTGTCAATGCAGAGATGCAACTGCCCACATAAGTGGACACAAACAAGTCTTATGAAAACCCAGACTGTTGTTGTGTTGGTGCTTAGAGAATTAATCTTTCAGTGGAGCAGCCTTTCACTGCTTTATTGGCTACATTTTGTAATATTTCTGTGATTTGCTCAAAATAATAGTTGAAATTGAATACAAGCCGGTAAAGCCATACTGACATCACTGTTCTGACACTGTAATTATCATATTTTTTCACACCACCTGTAACATCAGCTATTTCCAAACTCACTGCATGTGGGGATTTTTAGCCATTTGTAGTTTTCCAAACAGGTTAAATGTATCAAATGAAGGTAAATAGTATGACTATTTTATGCATGTCATTTATTTTCTTACAAACCAAAGGATGAGGTGCGGATAAAGTCTTCCATGACAGACATCCAAATGGGCAACGAACCCATGGACTAACATGTTTCTTCCATGGCTGACTATGTACTCTGTTCATCTCTCTTCTAGCTAAGAAGAAGAATAAGAAGGGGAAGACCCTGACTTTGACTGACTTCCTGGCAGAGGACAGTGGAGGCAGCAACGTGGCCCCCAGCAGCTACCCAACCAAAACCACTAGCTGGGCTGATGAGACTGATGACCTGGAGGGAGATGGTGAGCAGAGATCACGCACACTGAAGTCTTTATCTTGCATACTTTGCATCGGTCTTGCATTTTTCCATCTAACAATAGTAAAAATCAATATCTCTCTGTTGCTCAGATTGCCTCCTAGTTGAGTGGAGAGAATTGAAAATCTGTTAAGGAATGCAGTCAAACTGGTAGTGCCCTCAACATATGTGGTCTGATACTCGACTGAATGATAAACGTTTAACGTGTAAATGTTTTGTGGCAAATCCTTATTGTTTTTTTTCCAGGTCTTATTAAGGGTACACAGCAGTAAGAAAAGGTCAGGATTAGTGAATCATGAAGAGACGACTTGCCCACTATGCCCTTTTAAATGCATGTTGCCTAAGATGGCTGTCTATACCCAGGACACGTGCATTGTTAAATCAATAAAGTAATAAAATACTTCTAAACGACAACGTAACTCAGTTTTGCAAAACTACTGCAGCTCACTATTGAGCTGCTTTTTGCAATGTAAAACTTAAATCTTTACAGTTGTCTTTCAAGCCAAGTAATGACATTGGACACGGTTGAGCTCCATATGTCAACTGTAAACTTGCCTGTTTTCCAAGTGTTTTGAAGGGCGTCCACTAGCTTGCTTGTGCAGGCTTGGGCTGGCCGTTTTGAATGTGAAATGTCGGTTGGACAGTGTGGATTGAGCCATTGGATGTTAAAATGAACCCTTGAAACGCCACATTGGGTTGATCGAATCAATTCAATGATTTCTCTCATCAGCTATGAAGTCTTTAGCCTGTTTGTTTTTCTTTGTGGCTTGTACAACTTCACCATATTCCTTCTGCGGGAGTCGTCTACACGTGTTTTTGTCAGATTTGATGGCCTGAACCTCACAATTCTGATTCATGCTCTTAATGCACGTTTGTATTTTGCTGTTTCCTCCTTGCTGGAGCAACACATCACATGATCACATGTTGTTGTCAAAGTGTAGCTGTTTGTCTTTACAGAAGGTCATACAAAATGGTGCCATATACATACTTAACTCAATTTCTGATCCAGGGTTTTTGGCTTGGATAATACTGATCGTTCGCTCCATTAATATCAACCTCACAGAACAATAACAATATATCTGTTGTTGTCCAGTAACTAAAGGAGGTTAGGTTTGCATTTGTTTGAAATTTTCCCTCTTCTCATCCCTCTAGTCTCGACTTCGTGGCACACGGAGGAGGACACATACCGGGCGCCACCCATTGACCGCTCCATCTTGCCCACAGCGCCTCGCTCAGCTCGTGAACCCAATATTGACCGGTCCCGACTGCCCCGCAGCCCGCCTTACACGGCCTTCTTGGGCAACCTGCCCTACGATGTCACTGAGGACTCTATCAAAGACTTCTTCCGCGGCTTGGCAGTAAGTGTAGAGTATATATTTATATATTACAGATAACAGGGCTTCCAAAAGCCATGTTGGTCAGAGTCCTGTTTCTGTAACAGTAAAACGGTCATAAGACCCTTTAAACTATTCATTCAGCACTGTAGTATATCTGAACCACATACATACTTACCCTATTGGTAAAATTTTGCTTAATACATCTCTTCTATATTCCTCATAGCTCCTCTGTCATAGCAGCCATTACTGTCATAACCTTACAAGTTGTCTAATGATGGCGAGATAGCTGATTTGCAACCCTCACCTGGGCCATATAAACTGATAAACACTCATCTGGAATTTCCTCCATTGCAAAATCCATGTTTTTATTTGCATACTACTCTTTGTTTCTCCTGATCTTGTATTGGGTGAACTCTGTACACTGCTAAGCCTAAATCAGTGCGTTCTCTGTTTCATATGTTACTCTTGTCACTACCTCCGTCTCCAGATCAGTGCTGTGCGTCTGCCTCGAGAGCCCAGTAACCCAGAAAGGCTGAAGGGCTTTGGCTATGCTGAATTTGATGATGTGGATTCCCTCCTAAGGGCCCTCAGTCTCAATGAGGAGGTGAGAGGAGGCAACTTTGTTTTGTGTTTGCATTTTTATTGCAATATATGTAATTACATATGCTTACACGCCTGTAATTGCATTGCACAGTACAATCTTGGGTTAGATGTCAACGATCCGTAGTTAGAAATTACAATTTCTTTCTGTTATGATAATGTATATGGGAGAACCACTAACTCCACCTGTTCATGCCAACAGAACCTGGGAAACCGAAGGATCCGTGTGGATATTGCAGACCAGTCTAATGATAAAGGTACATTGGTTACCTTTTTTATTTTTTTGAGACAACTTCTTCCAGCCACTGGTGTACCATTGCAAGGCCCCTCTCTGCCTTTATAGTCATTCCCCTCAAACTTCATATTCTATAACATCTCTTTTTCTTCTCCCTCAGAGAGAGACAGTGGACTCATGGGAGGCCGAGACAGGGGAAGGATGTCCGACATGGGTCCTGACAAGACAGACACTGACTGGAGGGCTCGGCCCACTGCAGACACAGACGATGGGCCTCCCAAGAGAGATGATGCTTTTGGAGAGAGTGAGTCAGAATTGGAGTTTGTGCTTCAATATCCATACTTATTGCATTTGTTATTCTGTTAGAAGAGACTTGTTTCTTAGATTGGGAATGACACCAGTGGTATGAATTGGGACACAACCAATACTCCTGTCATATCCTAGGAGATACTAGTTGACAAATTGTTAACGCAAACCAACTACTTAAGTGTCCAATTCGCTCCCTTTGCAAAACCTTAAAACTTTGCTCTATAGTTGTGATAATGCCCATCTTTGCAGTTGTAAACTTGCCATTTATATATTTTCTTGAAGAATAGACTGCAAAGATTTCTGCCCGTCCAGGTCTCAGACCATCAGCTCATTAGAGGAATGTGTAACGGCATAACGGCATCGTTATTCTATTATGATTCTTGCAGGATCACGGGACCGTTATGAGTCAGATCGTTACAGAGACGGACCACGGCGGGACAATGACCGCTATGATGGAGGAAGAGACCGCTACCGGGATCGCTATGACGACAGGGACCGCAGAGACTACGATAGAGGAGGTATGGCGTGTTAGGATTCTGATCCACCTTGCCCTGCTGCAGCCTTGATTGGGCTTGTATACGCTTATTCTACGCCTGTATACACATCACTCTTCTGCCATCCTTCTAGGTTTTGACTCTCGTGGTGGTGGTGGAGGAGGTCGTCGTGCCTTTGGCAGCGGCTTCCGCCGCGATTATGACGACAGTCGGGGTAGCAATGATCGCTTTGGAGAACGGGATCGTTACGGAGACCGGGATCGTTACGGAGAACGTGACGAGAGGCGGGAGGAGAAGCGTGAGGATAGAGGTGAGCGCTGAATATGTAAATACTACGTTTGGTCAGCATTATTTAACTGATCATCTCAAATAGTTATTTGAGTGTTGATGTTTGTGTGAGTTACATTTTGGTGTTCTATATTTACCACAAATTAAATGCATATAATATAAATTAAGTTACGAATTGAGTGATTTTCAGACTCCTCTCAGATTAAAAGAGTGGAAGTTTACTGTAACACCATTTTTGGATATTCATAGCCACACCATTCCATATTAATATTATCCTTTCCTGTTCTCACAGCAGCTCCTCAACAGAGGCCCAAGCTGAACCTTAAGCCCCGTAGCGTTCCCAAGGAGGAGGAAGCTAGTAGTGGTGGTGGAGGTGGAGGCGGCGGAGGCGGCGGCAGCGGCAGTGGCGGCGGTACTTCCCCAGCTGCAGCTCCCAGCCCCAGTAGCAGGGCCTCATCCATTTTTGGTGCAGCCAAACCGGTTGACACAGCAGCCAAGGAGAGGGAGGTGGAGGAAAGGCTGAAGAAAGAGGAAGAGAGGCTGCAGAGGCAGCTGGAGGAGGACAAAGGCAGGGGACCTGACCGAAAGATGCGAGACAGGTCAGGGGTTGACATAGATGGTCGTGTCATTTTTGTTGAGTTGGTGGCAACTCCGTTTGTGTTATTTTAGAAAGTGGCAAATATTTAAATATTCCCTTTTTTTGGAAGACTTGTTTCAAGATTTTTTTTGTAATAGATTTTTGTAGACCTGAAGATTTTTTATTTGGGGGTGGGTGTCCATGCTCCACCCGGGCAGACACATTGTGTTTAAGGCAAAGGGGACAGAAAAAGCCGTTATTTGCACACAATATGAATTTTGTGGGAATTAATTATGTGACAGCAAGAGTCTGATTATGGGTTCAGTGGAAAACAATAATAATTTGGTGTGTAGTTCCTCTTTAACTGCTTTAGCTTGGTTTGGCCCAGCGGCACACTGAAAGCATTGCAAAGCAAAGTTGGGCCCTATTCTCAGAACCTTTTTCATCCCACTGCAGTTTGCAACCCTGTGTAAGCCTTTTCTGTTGTTTTCAGGGATCCAAGCTGGCGCAATGAGGAATCTCATACTGAGCGATCTCGCACAGGAAGTGAGTCTTCACAGCCAGGAAGTACTTCTGGAAGAGGTGAGATACCTCTGCATTTCGTTTGAATTGAACTTGCTGGTTTTTCTCTTGTAAACCTGAAGAGGCAAGATTGTGTTTCTAGACGACTGTACCCAGTTTGTGTGCCTTTTTTGTTTTTCTTTCTATATAAAACTTTCGATCTACACAGTTTTCCGTCAGTCATGCAACCATCACAGCTGTAGTATGAGATGAAACAGAACTTTTTTAGACTTTGTATTGGGTCTCTTAATGCTTTTCTCTACTGCACTGTTGCACACCCAATATATTTTAAACAAAACAACCAAGACAAATTAAAATTGTGAATATATCAAGTGGTAAAAACTTTGTGAAAGAATCCACAGTGATGTAAAACGGCAACGAACAACATGCGTCTCTTTTCATCTAGCAGGGTCCCGGTGTCGAGACAGCGAGCGCTCTGGAGACAATGAGGTTTTCAGTGGGAGGGAAGGTGAGCCCTCCTCCCCTGGCTCCTCCCCGCAGCCCCCCCCCCTCGGCTCCTCCAAGGAGGTGCTGAAGGTGATGCCAGCACCTCCTCCCAAGGAGAACGTCTGGGCCAAGAGAAGTGCAGCCAGCACAGGCTCCAGCGATGGTGATGGACGACCTCGGGCCTCTCCTGTCTCCCCAAGTGGTTCAGCTCCTCCCAAGCTCAGGTGAGAACTCAAGTGAGACATGCTGTATGTAAGGAAGCCTTTCAGAATCGTACAGAAGCAGCTATTTCAAGCACAAATTTTCACACCCACAATTTGCTTTCAAATGCTTGTAGAAAAGTTAAACTTTCATGTGAGTGTGTTTGACCCTTTTTTCTGACTGTTCTTACTTTTCTCTTTTAGCTCCCCAGGTTCTGCCGATGAAATTGGATCTGAAAAAGGTAAGATTAAACTCAGTGTAGACTATGAATACAGTGGAACAAACCATGTCGGTGTGACCCGCACACAACAATAAAAGGACTCAAAGAAAACTGAAGAAGGAACAAAAAACACGCCTTCAAAAACGTCTGATAATGGAGACTGAATTTGAGCAAGACTCAAGGGTCATTACACAAGAAAACAAAAATGGTGGATGGTTGAAAAGAAGACAACCTTGCTGTTTTTCTGCTGAAATATTGATGTGAAAATGGGTTTAAAGCTCGTGTGTGTGTGGTCCAGAAAGTGCAACCGAGGTTTGCATTAAACTAGAATCTGGGGTTTTCAATTCATTCAGGTCCACTGTACAGACAGAACGCCTTGTGGTACATATGCAGTTTTATTAGTTTATATTCGAGAATCCCAGGTTTTTTTGGGGTTTTTTATATATTTTTTTTAGAGTAGCTCACATACATGAAGAGGTGAAAGAGCAGCTGATATCTTTACCTTTCAGACTACTTAGCAACTGTCATAATGAACATATTCGGCAAGGTGAGAATGTGTCTGATAGGAGCAGATCACAAGCTCATCTTGAAGCGGTGTATTCATTACAAGGGGAGCACAAAAAAATTTCTCGTCATTGGTCTGCTTTGACGTATGTGATGCAGAATAATATGCTGATGCGCTACAATTCTGACTAAAAAGAAAAAACTGACATCTCTGGTTCAGACTCGTGCAATCTGGCCAAATGTGAACATATTGAATACCTACATTGTCTGCGGTGCTGTATCAGAGTAGGACAACCTTTTTGGCACTATTTTTGAACAAATATCAAATTTAAATTCCCAATGTTCAAGCTAAGCTTGCATTTGAGAAGTTGTGCACCTCTCATTTGGCCCTACATCAGTGACTAACACTTTCTGAATCCAACCCAGTGGCTTTATATGCTGCAGTGTGTTGTGAGTGTAGTCTACTGTATAAAGTCCACCAACCTCCCTTCACTCAATTGTCTGGCTTCTCCTTTAAGATGAGAACAAGGCTGAAGGTGTGCGTCGGGACCGGGGGCCCCCACGGGCAAGAGGGGGGCCTGCAGGGCCTGGAGCAGGGCGGGGCCGAGGAGAGGGGCCCAACAGAGACCGAAGAAAGGAGGCAGACAGGTCAGCCATCCAAAGCTAGCCACTAGTTCTTAATGAGACGGGGCATCTGTAAAGAGTGGCCTATGCTCAGTTACACAACAGATGAAGCATTCAATGTTCCTGGTGTTGTGGACACCTTGGACACCAACCGGTGTTACCTTTTGTACACCAAGAAGTTCCAATCCCCATCAACGTAGCACAGGAAATGATCAATTTCAGCGCTTAAACATCAACAGTACAACATAAATTGGAACTGAATTTTACTTGATGTTTTTCTGAAAATGAGGACTGAGCACGTGTGAACTGGGTGCCAAGCAGCTTGTAGATGTTAATTTTCAGATGATGAAAATGAACATAATTTGTGCTCCTTTAGTCTTTTTAGCTGTGTGCTAAACTGTGTGTGTTTGAGGATTCACAGCAAAGGGTCAACTCTCCAGCACAGAGCTCTGCCGATAAAAAGTAAAACCTCAGTGTTCATTCTGATTGTAGAAAGGATAACAGAAGAGACCGAGACTCCAGACCACCCCCAGAGCCAAAGAAATTCGAAGAAACCCCAACCCCCGTAAGTTCTTCATTGCCAAGGTTTAGTCGGACTTTGTCACCTCAATTATTCATAGAAGGGTTTCCCTAAAAGGTTGTTTTAGCAGTGCTCCCCCGTACATTAGTTTTAAAAAGTGGATAAACAGCCCATCATCAGTCATAAAGTTGTCCCCAATGTTTCATGCTCCTTGAGAGAAAGTTGGTATATTTCCTCTTGTTTCGCTATATTTGTTGAGCATCCAAAGCATATTTTACTGATCTAGGTCCTGTTTTGTTTTTGTTTTTTCAGAAGTTCAGCTCAGCCAGTAAGTACGCCGCTTTGCTAATGGATGGAGACGACGCAGAGGACGTAGAATAGAGAGAAAAGAACGAGACAAGACCCGAAAGCAAAAGAGGAGGAGAAAATGCAGAAGGCAGAAAAAAATAATCTCACATAGCTTATAAAAAAACTCCTCACATGGAAGAGGCTCCTGGGAGGACACCACTCCTGCCCTTATTTCCTCCTACAAACCTGTCCTTTACCTTCAAAACACCCACCCATCCCGCCTCCCCCGACCCACCCTCAGGACTATTCAGCTTCTAAAGAATAGTCATATACTGGACTTGTTTTAAATGGAAAAAAGGAGTAGCTGACACATGGAAAAGTGATGGATAACAATGAAATAATTGTAATAAATAAATGGAAAAAGTGGGGAAAAAATGAATTTGTATATTTGTGGATCACAGATTTGGTGAGGTTGGATCATAAGACATGTTTAGTGCAACCTGTTTTTTAATGTTTGGATTTTTTGTCTTCAACTTCTGACTGATTGACTTGCATAATGCCTAGATCAAATGTAAAACTATTGATTAGAAGCCCTTTTTATTCATTAGAAAAACATTTGGTATTCTAGAATTATTTTAAACTAATCTCTTAAATCAAATTTATTCAAGAAAATCCTGTCTTCCAACACTTAACTGTCGTGAATGCTGAGACTGGTTACTAACTTAAAAACATTTGTCATGCGTGTGCGCTATTCAACGCATTGGTTGACTTGGTTCTAAGATGATTCGCACAGTATTACGAGAGAGGACGGTGTAGTACAGACTACAGTACTGCAGGAGTGACCACTACAAGTGCCATTACTATCATTTCCAATCATTGTAAAGATGTCTCTTTCTACATATTCTGATGAAATAATCAAATCAATTAAAGGCTTGTGATGGTCATTTACAGCAGTCTTAAAGATTCTGCACAGCTGTCTAAATCATTCACTCTTCCTGAAGTAAAGGAATACAGATATTTGGGAAAGTCTGGACTTGCCTATAGTAGGGTGTGAGCTTTTGCATGAGATTATAAAGCTGTCTTCCAATTTGCAATAAATTGGGGTCATTCTGTACATTCAAATAGTATGTGGTCATTGTATATGAATGCATTACTAGAGGGATTCCGCACAAGGGCTAAAGGAAATCAGTGCAAGTGTGTAAACTAATACGCTTAATGCTGAGTTTGTGCTTGTCTCTAACAATTACGTTTACAAACAAGCCAAGCAAGCTCCTCTTTGTTCCCGTGGTAACCCGACGAGGCCATGCACACTTCAGTGACAGCGTGGCGTTTAAAATTAACCATGAAACCAGTGTCCGTCACAGGATGGCGAGTTGCATCATCAAACGAATCACTTTTGTGTCTTTTTTCCTCCGCTCACTGTTCTCCTGGTGTGGTCCGTGTAGCAGACGGTTTCCACAGTATTTCTTCAGTCTCAGCCCCCTGCTGAGGGCCAGACTCCTGGTGGCAGCTGGTTAGGGTCCTGCTGAGCTTCACATCCCACACACACACAGAGGGCACACACTTTGCTGTACGATGAGACTCGTCTAGACCCTTCAGCAGCAGGCCACTCTTCAGTGGTCATCAGCATACTATAGACTGACTGGGAATGCCTACTGGCAGCAAGCAAAATATCTGCTAATATAGATTGACTATTGAAGTGTTTCATGAAATAATTAGATTTATGTAGAAGCTCTGTGATTGCACACCAGAGTTCAATACTTGTAAACAAATTGTTCCCATGCACATTCATTTTATAGTATGTTGTTTAGATTAAAGTGGCCGCTCAGGGAGCATAAGGTGTGCGGGAGTGAGACAAAGATGCTGACTGTCTTCCTGTGTTAACAAGTAAACATAAGGTCAAAGTTTATATACTTAATCTTTCAATGAGGTTTTAAGATAATACCAGTTTTCTGAAAAGTCCACATTACAAGTGTCTTGCTTATTTTTATCTAAATGGTGGCACTGTAAGATATAAAGTCTTCTCTAATGTTCACCTCATCTAGGAGGATAAAACTGTCCCTGCAGTTCTGAATATTCGGTGTAGTTCTGAATGATGGCAAATTCAGATTTTACATACAAAACGTGATCTGCTCATAAAATATACATTGAATTAAAAACTAGATCAAATAGATTAAACTTCCCAGCAGTGTATAAAGGAGTTAATACCTTCACATCTACCAGCCACAACATGACAATGTTGCTTACACATTAATACATCAGTAATAATAACCATCATCAGATAATATAACACAGGGGAACTTTTGTGATTTTAAATACAGGACTTTTACTTGTGATGGAGTATTTTTATATTGTAGTAATGCTCCTTTTATTTAAGTAAAGATCTGAATACTTCTTCTAACCTGTGTGTGGCCGTAAAAAGAGGGCTGTATCTTAGAGTTTAAACGTGTGTGCACCTTTTCCCACCCACCGGCAGCCCCCACCCTTGTTGCCATGTGAATCAGCAGCTGGTCCACACAGGAGGGTCTTTCCTCCCTCCACTTCAAGCCACGACATGACGTGGAGTTTGTTTCACTTGGGGGCCCCTAGATGATGTTTCAAGTGAAATTTGCCATGATCATGTATACAAAATTTCGATTTTCAACTTTAAGTGTCTGCTGATCTGCTTTACTGGAGCTGTAATACAGACTCTGAAGTTGCTGGAAATTTTACTTAATGCGCATTGATGGTTTGTCGCCTAAATTAGCTCGCAGCCCCGGATTTGTCTCACTCTAAACCAAGGGCCGCTTTGTATGGTCTAACTGGGGGCTAGAAACATGCTTTTAGAAAGAGCTTATTGTTGGAGATTTTCCCCTCACAACCATAAAACCTCCAGCTTACAGCAGTATTTTGTCTGGAGACCTCAGTTTGAGGAAATACAGTTGGGTGTTACATACAGAGAGCTGTAGTCTGAAGGAATTTAACGAGGGGAGAAGCAGATCTAAGATTTAAGCACAGAGCCCATCATTGTTTTCATCCCAGTGAAGAGAGCCACTGAGGGAATCAAGAGAGGACATTAATGTTGGTGTCATGTGTCCTATCAAACAGGGAGGTGGAGTTCATGACATCTATCATTTTCACATCCAAGGGGAGATACACAGATATAAAAAATATGGAGTAGAGATCCTGGTTGACAAAAGAAAGTTGACTTTCAACTCTGTGCCCATTTGTTCTAGATGTTTAATAAAATCCCAGGCAAGCAGTTGGTTAAAGTCTGCACTTCCTCACAACAAGCTGAGAGGAGAGAGATCAAGACTACAGTATGTTCTCATGTACAAAGTTACTGAGTCTAAAGGGATGACGTGTGTGAAAGAAGCTCTATCTAATCACTCCCCCATGAGGAAGGAGAGAGTGAGAGGGGCTGAAGTGAAGCCAAAGGAAAGGGGAAGGGCCAGATATCAACAAGCCAAAACAGCTGCCCCCTTCTCCCCCGTGGAGAGACAGCAAGAGGAGCCTGATGGAGCGAAGAGAGAGAGAGAGAGGCGAAGACTGGAGGGTCTGTGAGTGTGGAGCAGGAGAGAGCGGCGTTCGAGACATTTGAGGGTCTGTAGAAGCGAAGACTAGAGAAGGAGGTATTGGCAAGTGGAAAAGGGGGGAGGCAAGAGAGAGGTGGTGAGTGTATGCTTGCATGCTTTCAGAGTGAGGATAGCCAGAGAGCGAGGGGACAGGGAAGACTGTAAGAGGAGAAAGACGGGGAGGGGGGGGGGGGGGGGTAAGAGGGGAGGGTCTGTGCTTGATGACACTTCGTGGAGGGGTTGTAAGAGGAGAGGGGAAAGGAGGGGAAAAAGTCATCTGGGGTGGATTTCAAGGCAGGACAGGTTGTCAGAGAGAAGGGCAGGAGGTGTGAGGAATCACTGGGTAAGAAGGCACATGCTGGAGAGGAAGACATTAGCTGTCGTAGAAACACTAGGAGGCACCCTCAAAACATGAAGCGCTGAGAGGAAGAAAACGAGAGGATCTAAAGCACTTGTCTGGAAGGAGCAGATAAGATTTGATAACAATTAAAGTAACAAGGTGAAAGAGTATGGGGTGCATTCACAGCACAAGCACTGGCAGGATGAAGAAACACGGACCTGACAATGACACAGGAGGAATCCCCGTGAAGGCAGACCCTGAGGTGCACCCTGAAATCCTTCAACTTGCTCAGGTAAGTGAATAACTGCTCTTCAGGGAACTGTAAACATTGTGGTTGTACACAGCAGAAATGTCTTGATCATACAGTATGTTGAGTCCATTAGTAGCTGCAGGGAAAGAGCAAAAGATCATGACAGAAATAAAACATCCTGGTCCCGGGTGATAGGATGTACATGCTGTTGTTGCAGTTGTTCCAAACAGTCATCGATACTTTTCTAGTGTTTGTCATGTGACTCAGCAGAAGATGAGCTTTGGTGAATTGTTATACTCTATATTTACCACATACTTGTCATAGACGTCAACCAAGGAAATCCAAACAATTGCCACTACTTTTCCAAATTAGATGAAGCCGGGACTCCAAAGCAGTTCTTTGTCTCTCTCACTCTCTTACGAAATATTCCTCCTCTGTGTTTTTGTCAGCACTCAATAGAGCAGAAGCATCTCATGCCGCACATGCTTGCATACCGATGGATAGACATGTGTTTTGCAGGTCCCATTTAGACCTGCATCAAGCATGAATTACATGCACTAGTCATGTTTGTAGACTTCAACTCAAAAGTGTTTGATTTTGAGGCCTTATAAAATTGGTGCACCTACAGCGTACAAAGTAATCCTTGGCAGTGAACAAGGGGGCGTAAAAATAAAAAGACGGACAGTAGTGGACGATCCATTTGATTGCTGTTATTAATCATGTCCCTCTGGGGTCAAGGTTCAAGAGGAAGTGGTGTAAGTTACTGTCCGGTTCCGACCTGCCGTCTGCCTGTCTGCTGGCTCTATTTAAGAACATGTATGGATTTAGGAGCAAGCCACTTTGCTGCACACCTAAAGCCTCTGGAAGACTTTTATAGAGACTAAAATTAAAAGTGTCTGTTGGTTTAGCACCAAGGCTACACACCAGTATGTGTGTTCTCACATGTCAAAGTAAATCACACTCCGGCATGCTGTATGTCAGCGCAATAGGACAAAGAAATACAGCGTACTGACCGTTTAATTAGTCCAGTAGTACTTTGAGGTAATACATGGAGATATTTGTGTGACGTGTGTAGTATAACACATTGCTGCAAGGTGCTGCGCACTGAACTTCTGGATCTCGCTGGAACAAAAACATTACTCAGATCACATGTGGCTTCAAATCCCCTAAAGCTCTGGTTGTGCGTGTCTGTCTGAATTTCTTTGTGTGTGTGTGTGTCTGTGTCTGATCATGCCAAATTATGATAGCATAGTCCCAATTGAATGGGTGGAGTCTGCAGTGGGGAGGAATGAAATATGTCATACATGCAAACAGTTCAGTCCAGGAGTTGTTGTTTGTAGTATCTGTTTTCTCTCTCTCTCTCTCTCTCTCTCTCTCTCTCTCTCTCTCTCTCTCTCTCTCTCTCTCTCTCTCGCACACACACACACACACAC
>JAVQJD010046838.1:0-11237 GCA_036023655.1 Nannoperca australis | reverse complement strand
CCCCCCCCCCCCCCCCCCCCCCCCCCCCCCCCCCCCCCCCCCCCCCCCCCCCCCCCCCCCCCCCCCCCCCCCCCCCCCCCCCCCCCCCCCCCCCCCCCCCCCCCCCCCCCACAGTATGGCTGGGAAGGGCACTTTCATTTGCTAAGTGAAATGTTTTTGACCATTGTAACAGCCTTACATTAACAATGTAACGGGACAGAGGCGCAGGGGAGGTGGGGGATTTCGCTTGGGTTGACATGTCTGGTCAACTTGTTTGGCTTGTTAAAATTCTCACTTTGTGCTGGAAAGTTTGTTTCAAAACCTTTGGTGAAAACCTAAAATGCAAATTTCCCGTGGGGTTCAATTACAAGGGCTGGAAAAAGCCTCATGTTTGTGTGAAGTATGGTAATGGCCATTTGGTTTAGTGGTCCATGCAAACAGCCATTGACCTCTTCAGCCCCCAGCCGGGACAGCAGCCATAAAGCATTTTCTCTTTATGGATATTTCATGCTCCACAATGTTTTTTTATGAGATACTTTTCCGTTTGTTTATTCCTCTACATGAAAAGAATTGATTAGCTATAGTTTAGATAGTGAATTAATGATTTTTTCCCCTTCTGTTTTCTAAATTCCTTTTTTTTTTTTTTTTTCTGCTCAGGAATCGGATCAGTACACAGAAAACTTCCGTCACCATCATGCACGTGTCCAACTACCAGAAGATTTGTGTAATTTGAAAAAAACACTTAAGGCGGAAAAAAGACTCAGAGGAATACAAGAACTCAGCAGGCAGGCAGAAACAACAATAACCCAGTGCTTAGACATGGCCAGCACCCAGACCAGTTTGAAAACCCATTTCAAAGACTTGACCTCGTTCAAGGGCAGCATGAAACGGCTCTACAGAGAGCGACTGGAAGATGCGCCCATCAAGAAGCGAGTCATGGCGGAGATCAACCTGAAGCGCCGCAGCTTGGATTCCTTCCCCAAAACCCCCAAGGTGAAGAGGGAGCAGATCGAGGATCTGTGCCACGACTCTGACATGGACGTGGAAGGCCGTGCTGAACTGCATGTGGTGGGCTCTGCCAAAGCCCTGGACCTGAGCCCTGGGCTCAAACACACACTGGCCCAGTTCACCCTCAGCAGCCAGAGCTCGCTCGGGGGCCCAGCTGCCTTCTCAGCCCGCACTGGCCACGAGCATTCTCCGGCCGGCATGCCCCCTCTGCCCTCCCCTCCTGTTCTGGGAGGGGGCCCTCTGCTGGTTCCCTGCGACAGCTCCACCGAACTCACCCACTCACTGCTGGAAGGAGAGTCTATCTCCTGCTTCGTCGTTGGGGGAGAGAAGCGGCTTTGCCTGCCCCAAGTGCTCAACTCTGTGCTCCGTGACTTCTCGCTGCAGCAGATCAACACTGTGTGCGACGAGCTCTACGTCTACTGCTCACGTTGCGACGCCGAGCAGCTGCACATCCTTAAGGTGTTGGGCATTCTGCCATTCAACGCACCTTCCTGTGGCCTCATTACATTGACGGATGCACAACGGTTGTGCAATGCGCTGCTGCGTCCTGGTGCGGCCTTGCCTGCAGACCCCAGCGGTAAGCTTCTGACCCAGGGCCTGCTGAAAGAGAGTGAAGCCAGCTTCCAGGTGGAGCACCAGTGTCTGGGGAAGTGCCAGGGTCTCTTTGTGCCCCAGTTTTACACCCAGCCAGAGGCACCCTGCATCCAGTGCGTTGAGTGCCAGTTGCTCTTTTCACCACAGAAGTTTGTCATGCATTCACACAAGTCACCAGATAAGAGGACCTGCCACTGGGGCTTTGACTCAGCCAAGTGGCCCTGCTACCTGCAGCTTTCCAGGAAGTACCAAGGCACGTCTGAGGAGCCAAAGCTCAAGCAGCTCCTGGACGAGGTCAAAGAGAAGTTCCATTATAAGCTCAAGAGGTCACTAGACAAAGTAAGTACACTTTTGAATAATACTATGTGTCTTTGCTTGTGTGCACACAATACATAATGCAAATTATGTTGGCTGATGTGCTTTTAAAGTCTTATTAACTGGCTGGGTAGTTGGCCCTTCCTATCTGAAATGGTCCAATCCCCTGTTGTGCGTGGTCAGCAGGTTTGACCAGACTACCTTACGGCTGGTGTTGTCTTAAACCAGCGTTGACCTAGTACATGCGAGAGAGGCCTGGGACAGGTGGTGTCAACTGCCTGGCCAGGTCTGATCAGATGAGGTTAGGCCAGCTGGCCACAGCTGAAGGGGAAGTGCATCATTTTGTCCCCTCAGGTCACCTGGAGGTCGCTTGGAATTTCACTGAACAAAAGGCCAATATAGGAGGCTCAGGAAGAGCCTCGTTAACGCCGGTATTGAAACTACATGTCAGCAGTTAATTGTAATAACGCTTTTTGACTCTAATATAAAAATAAAAATACATTTTCTTGTTTGCCCAATCTGGAATTTATCATTTTTGTATTCCTACACAAATTGAGAAAACAAGTGCTTCTGGAAATAAAGAAAATGTCTAGAAGTAGTATGAGTCACGAGTTCACAAGATTTGAACATGGACATCATTAGTGGCCCTTTTACCTGCAGGCAAACCTGAAAGTGAAATGGCTTCATTGCATTACCTTTAGTTATCACGGAAAGGCAGAATGCAGAAGAGTCTTCCAAATTATTTCTGCCAATTCTTTTATTCTTTCTGTGTAAAAAAAAAAATCATGTCAATGCAGTATCTAAGCCACAAGGGCAGCATGCCTATTGAAAAGTCAACATTCAGTGGGGGGAAAAGCTCTAGATTGTTTCCCTGCCATTGACTGGTTCATGTCTCATGACCTCCCTCTGACCAAAGTGGACTGCCCTTTTTGAATTGTTTTGTGGGTAAAGGTGGGTTTGTGCTTTTATCTGTTTGGTGTGGTTTGTTCTCACTCACATCCACCAGTCCGGATAGATTTTTGGTGAAGTAAAAAGAAACACTGAAAAAGATTCCCTACCTTTACCCAGCAAACACATTTTATTAACAGAAAGGGGTTCTACCACAACTTTTGCTGGCAAGATAGCAGGCAGCAGGTAATGAGAGAGACTGTGGAGTAGAGAGTTGTGTGTATTCATAGTGTGTGAGTATGCAAATTTCTGAAACACAATACACATATTTTGTGTCGCTTGTGGAACTGAGTAAGGGAGCGATGCCTTGCTTTTTCTCTATGCCATAACCTCAGTTATGTGAATGTGCCGGAAATACCGTCTGCTGTCTCGTCTAGCGTCCCGACCGCATTCCTCTCTTGCCTCTTTACAATTGTCTTCCTCCTCTCCCTCCGCCTAGGTTTAAGGTATTCATCTTGGAAAGACGTAGACATTCTTTCTCAAAGGCACAGGCATTTTAATATCGCAGAGGGAAACGCGCACAAACGGCAACAGACCACAGACGCAACACACGTACAAAAACATATGCCCAAGGTGGATGATGAGTCTTGTGTGTGTGTTCATATGTGAGACACTGCCAACCTGTGTGTGTGTGTGTAAAGAGCTGGTAACCGGAGGCTAGTATGACACATATTCGTCTCTCTCTGTCTCACACTTTGCCAGGCTCTCTGGAGCCTATGTCTCATAGCGATTTCTCAGTCTGTGTCTCCCCCCCCCCCCCCTTTTTGTTGTTGTTTCTTTAAAAAAGAAGACTTTGTTCTGATATTTGTCAGGGTTTGCCTTGATTTGGAAACAGTGTTGTCAAAATAATTACAGAAGTGAAATGTTATGTAACAGCTAAGTTTGTGTAGACAGAGACACAAAGTATCAAATGCCCAAATTCCTGGGAAGACAGTTGCCTGTGAGTCTACAGGAAGCAGGTGATTTTGGCATTAAAAGAGAGTGGCACCCCCTCCACCCCCCCACCTAAGCGGATGTAAGGGTGTGTGAAAGGTCAGTCAGCGAGAACAAGGTGACCTGCCAGTGTCCAGCTTCATTCAGTCAGGACAGCCGCTCTCTGTTTATGTGTGTGTATTTGTGTAACGAAAGTGTGTGTTTGACTGAACAGGAAGTGAGGCAGACGGACATGTCTCTCACCCTGAACATCCTCCAGACTCTGTGTCCAGCCGCCTCCACTGCACTGGCTGTGTGACTCATACTTTCCACATCCCAGTGGATGTTAGTGGAAGGCCAGCGAGGCAGCTTATAGTCACACATGCTTTTTTGAAAGATGGCTCGCCTCTGTGTGTTGGTCTAACCCCGACTCCAGACCCCTTTTCCCAGTGGCCCTTATTTACACACAGTGTCAATGTGCACATTTACAAGCGGTTCATAGTTTTACCCGAGAGCCCTGGGACCTCTAAAAGAGAAGAGACACAAACAAGGCAGCCTTCTGGAAGTTTTTTTTCAGTGTTTGTTAGACAGACGCCAACAACAGACAGCAACAAGCTGAAGCCTTATTTCAAGAGTTACTTTCGTATCCGACAGACAATGAGTACATTCTGCCTTCAGGGGTTGTGACAGACGCTTGTACTTTCCACTGAGACAAGATCATGTGTCGTCATTTATATGAGGAAATCTCTTTCAGGAACTAACACCAACTCTCACTGATGATGATCATGTCTTTTTAATTGTTTAATTTGGGCTGCTTGTTTACATCGCTTGTCATCAGTCATGCTCTAGCGAAGCAGAAGTACACAAATCCCCAGAAGTACTCCCATTAGGTCAAGTCATATTTTAACATACAAAGATATGCAACGGTCATTTAAAAAATGTCAATACTGTGTATTATTCTATACAACTGTGTCACTTTGTGTGGGATCATCGGTTTGATTTTCTTATTTTTGTATGTCTAAGGCAGAAAAAACATGTCGGTTCAAAATAAACATGATCTTTTAGACATATTTCCCCACCCTAGCGAGCATAACCTCGCTCGTAACCTCATGGCCGAACATAGTGAACATAGCTGTGTGTTGCTTGTTTGCCTCAGCCTTGTGTGTTGCTTTGTGTTGGCTGCGAGTCAGAAGTGTCAGACGGAGAGAACAGCCTTCCTCTTGTCTGTCTCCCTGGCCGGGCTGACACAGAGGCTGCGGCACAGACGGCAGACAGCTGCATCTCTCTGGCTTCCTCTATTTGCTATTTGGAAACCAGTGACTTCATTACCGCAGACCAGTGCAGCTGCACTCTCTGGCTGTCTCCTGGGCTGTCTGCTCTGTCTGTCTGCCTGCCTGCTTGTCAGTCAGTCGTTCACTGTGCTGCGTTTGCTATCTCTTTCTCTTTGCTCTGACGTCCATCTTCAACCGGCCTTCTTCTCCTGGGTTCATGTCCTCGCCCGTTTTGACTTATGGCCTTCACTCTCCACCATCCTTTGCTCGCCACCGTCCCTTTCTTCTAACCCAGACAGTTCTGCTGTTGCCCACATGCATCTGTAAACAGTCAATACCCCCTGGGCCCCAATCAGCAGACGGTAACAAAATAAGCAGCCAAATGACCCGATAAGTTGATCGTTACGTAAGCAATAAGACCACTTGTGTGCGTCTGCAAGGCGGATGAGAGGAAAGCCAGTGGCTATTGATCGGGTCTCCGACCATGATGGATGTGGTGAGTTTTTGGGTGTCACGGACGCTGAATAGAGGAGGAGATGGACTAAGAAGGAGGCAGGAGGAAACGGAAGAAAGAGTGAAATGAGGAGACGGGGGGCCGCCGCCGCTGGTGGTGTTGCACAAGTTCCTGTCTGTGTTCAGACATTTGCGCCAGTCTCCCAAGTGAACCTCAGCCCTTCTTCTGCTGTCGCCTGCCGCGATGATTGTAACCCGCGTCAGGCAGACTCAAAGGGGCTATCTGTGGTTAAAAGACTTACCCACCCCCATGGGAGGCACTTTAGCGAATCAGGTAAGGGCAGAGAACACAAGTGGAGGGTAAAAGGCTAAGGCCAGGACAGGCTGTTGTCTCAGTCACAAACTGCTCTCCACTTTGGTCGTTTTCCACGAAACGGGCCGTGTCCACAGCCATTAGGTGGTTACAGGGGGCTTTGGGCCCCAGCTCTTCTTTGCCTGAGTTGAAAATTAACCTCCCCAAGACCTGAGCTGAACCACAAATGTGGCCTGGAACAGCCCTCTTGTCTGGCCAATCACACAGCGGCTAGCTCGCATTTCCCCAGCGAACTCCTTTGGCCCCCACCCCAACCCAAGACCACCCATACGCGTATTTGGATGTCTGTTTCTATGTCTGTGCATTTTCCAAAGAACAATTATCCACTTGTACTGAATACACAGCAGCTTCGTTGAACGCTGGCCCAGAGGAACCTACAGTCTATGACGCCTGTATGTAGTTTGGTGTGGGAGACCGTGCTCCCAGTGCACAACAGGCTGTGCCTTGGCTCGTGTTTGCTGCCTGTTGTAAAGGGCTAAATGGGGCCCCCGCAAGGTAGGAGGGACCGAGCCGAGGGGCCTCTGGTATGTCACCATCAGGTCAGTGCCAGTATCACAGCTCCATAACAGCGTCGCAGCTCACTGGAGGAACGCTAAAGTCATTACATCTGTCTTTTTGTTAAATAGATAAGAATCTTGTTACGTTTTTAGTTTCAGAACCAACATTTGAAAACTGCCTCAGCCACAGTTACACAATACAACCCTACATGGTAAACATTTACAATCGCTTGGCTGGTGGGAATCTCTCTCGCCATAGCCTCTTACTTTAGTTTCTTTGGCTTGGACTCTTTTCCCACCTCACCGCCAGAAGAAAAGGATTTGCTGCTGTGGGACCGATGTGAGCTAGCCACAGCAGCAGACAGCACAGATAGGTCAGTCCAGATACGGTGGAGCCTCTGCCACGTCTGCCAACAGTCTCATAGACTAAACAAACCGGCTACGCCCCTCCCAGCCAAATATCCTGCAGGCTTTAAAAGAGTCCTGGACTGACAGTCTGTTTGCATGTTCACTGTGCTCTGCCTCTCCCCCCTCAGGGGCTTCAGACCAGTTTGTTTCTTCTAAAGAAAATGAGAGCGAGAACAAGCGAGAGAGACGGGTATATAATGAGCCACGAGTTCCAACAAGACTGTAAGACGAGAAAGCGGCTTGGATCGTAACATGTCCGGCTAGCTTGCCTCGGTTGTTTTTGCAGACCGGAATAATGAGGAGTGGTATTAATTAATCGATGTGTTGATGAGAAGATTAACTGTCCGCCGTCTGGTCTCCCTGGGAGACAGTCCGACGAGCATGTTGTGTGTGTGTGTGTGTGTGTGTTGGGGGCAGGGACTCGTAGGCAGGGGAGGCAAACTGTAAAAGGGCTGTAAGAGACTGCCAGCGTGTTGTGTCTCAGCAGAAGAGACTGCGTTTGCATTTGAAAGACTCTTCTGTGCCACCTTCTCGGTGGGAACGGTGATTAATGAAGGTATACATGGAGAGACCAAGAGACGGCGCTTTCCATAGGAGCACCATATACACAGCGCACACACACACACATACACACACACACCATAAAGACTCCCCCTCTGATATCCTCTCCTACATTCACAGTCTCGCAGACGGCGAGATAAACAGGATATCAAAGGCGTGTCATGAGTCCCGCTGGGCTGGCACCCGGCTCATCCACAACACATTAAGCTAGCCACTACACTGATCAATTATGCATGTTGCAAACAGACAAATCAGGGGAAAATAGTCAGCCTGTACAATTTAAAGGAATCCCCATCCCTCTTATTTATTTTGCGTGTTTAGTAATGGCTTGTCATTTCCATATGGAAGCGATCCTGCTTGTTTGTTTAGGTGTCCATGTTTAAAAATTAAAAAAAATATATCAAATGGCTCCCATTTGCTTAATTCCACACAACAATGTCCGCCAAGTTAAACACTACTGTGGCCCAATGCTAGTTTTGACCTATAGTCTACGCAGCCGATGAAGCAAGAAGAAAAGCCACTGTGAGATGCAAACTCGCCAAGCTTGGACGGGTGATTACTCGCCCTGTAAATCCTTTATTTTGCAGCCTCACCTTTGCCCCGCTAACATCAAACAACCTCCAACTGTTTCTTTCCCTTCCACTGCTGGCAGCTCCTATAACCTGTAAATCCTTATCTCACCAGGGGCCTGACTGATGTTGCTCAGGGCAAGGCTGTAGAGTTATAGCAACTGGGAAACGGGCTGCATTAGTGAAGGTGAAACAAGTGGCGCTCTGTGGCCTGACCGGGCCTCCGTCTCTTTTTGCATCTGCCTTGTCAAATGCCGATGTGTTTATCTCACCGCTATTCCCACCTGCGGTGATGCCGCTCATGGGAATCATCTGTCTCCCTGATATCTCTTAGGGCAGACGCACGCATGCAAACATACAGTCTTCTTTGCCTCATATGCCTCACGGGTCCATACCAGTTCATCAAGATCCTTAAAAATAGAAAAGCGTTCCCCTCTGGATCCTCAACAGCCCCACTGCAGCTCTTTACAGCATGAACAAGTAGTAGACAATCCTTGAGGTCATTGACCTCCAGATGCAATTAATCACCTGTTGCCTATCATAAAATATATATTTTGTATACTTCACCTACGTGCGTTGAGACTGCTGAGTGCACTTAAGCATCCTTGCATGCAAGCTAATAGTCAAGTCCTCCTTAAATGTCCCCGAGCAACAGAGTGGTGTGTGGGACTCTCGTTGAGCATGTGGCACAGATTCTTAGCGTGTCCAGCTCTTTTTTTTTTTTTTTTTTCTGGCTTCGCTGTTGCTCGTATTAAAACAGCCTTGCTGCTGCGGCGACTCGGCCCACGTGGAGCCTCACTGCCCTTGACTTTACCCTTTGAAGAGTGAAGCATTGCCTTTGTGGTTTACCGTCTGGTTGCGTTTTAACCAGTTCCTATGACAAGCGCACATTGTTATGCCAGACATTTTCTTTGTCATCACTGTCAAATTGTACCGTCTAAAATGCATCCTGATCCCAGATGAGGCCACATGTACAGCGTTTCTTCAAAAGAGTGACTCATGTTGAGGGAAGAGATCTAGCCTCCAGCCAAATTATGCAAAAATTTGGCGAGGTTGCCCTTTCTGTCGGCTGCTTTGGCAGAAACCAAGCAGCCGTATTTTCTAATCTGCAAGTGAGCTTCTTAAAAGCATGAAAGTCACTGTGGAAATTATTAAAAACGTGGCCCTTTCTGTGCTTGTGTCATCAGAGGTGGATGACCGAAAGCCAGACTGTGACTTGACCCTGAAGTGAGCTCTCAACGTGTCCGTTATGACGACACGTCTTATTAGAGAGATGATGCGCACGGCAGATGACACTGTCTGGCAGTTCATAATTAAAGGAATTCAAAGGGTCAAACAGCGCAGAAACGCAGCCAGATGCACACAAACGCAACCACTTCCTCTCGTCACCACGCCAACCCCGTCCTGCAGCGTGAGTCACGGTGCTCCATCAGTGCTGCAGTCTGCTCTCCACTCATCAGCGTCAGTGTGGAGCCAGGACAAAGATTTATCACCGTCCCGGTCTGTTTGATCTAAGCCCAGGTGTGTTCACTTAGAGCTCTGTCTCAACTGTAATGACATTTACCAAACACAGCCACGCTCTCCTTGGCCTGTTGTCAAGCCCGCCTCAGACACCGACTGATTTAAGGAAGTGTGGTAATCAAGTGCGTGGACTGTGGGTTCACTTGTCATGCGTTTCGGTGCATTAATATCAGGATGGAAATAAATATCCGCCTCTGGCTAAATGCTGGCAGATTTCAGTGAGTAGGTTTTGAAATTGAAGTTCGTCTTTTAATAATTCAGGTTTTTGCCAGATTAAAAGCAAATGTAAATGTTGCAGCTCACAATCCATCAGAATCAGGTTTATTGCCCAAGTAGGTTTTCACATGCAAGGCTTTTTCCTTGGTGTATAACAAGTAGAAAATATAAAGAAAGATAAAACAAGTACTTGAAGTCAAGAAGCATGAATATAAACTAGAAAACTGACAATAAGATATGAAAAATTATTAAAAAAAATACATGCAATAGATAAAAAAAATTACATTATGAAAGAAAGAGAGAATGTTCTTCAGAGACTTTTTTTTGAAAACCAAAGCTTGTGACAGAGAGAGAGAAGAGGGAGAGTCATGGTAGCTGATGCATTTGCATTACTGGAGCTGTGTGTGCGTGTGTGTGTGTGTGTGGGAGAGACAGCCTCGAGCCCAAGGGGCCCGGACGGCAAAGCCAAGCTGCCCATGCAGAGGCGAGCAGTAGAGGCTTCAAACAAGCTCCTGCATGTAATATGGATGAGAGCGGAGCTCCGTGCAGAACAGTCAGAGCACCCAGGGCCTGTTTGGATTCAACTCTCTCTCTTTCCGTGTGTCTGTGATAGATTTGACCCTTCGGGGCGTTTCGGCCACGCAGGTGGAGCTTTTCTCTTCGTAGGGTTGGGACTTATGGGTCAGCCCCCTTGCCCTCTCTCTTTCTCCTCTTCCCTCTTCCCTCTTCCCTCTTCCCTCTTTCCTCCATCCTCTTCTCCCCCCCCCCCACCCTCTGGCCTCGTTGCAGACAGTGACGACCAACCAAGCATTAACATTTACTGCAGTATTCCACATTACAGCAGAGCAGCCTCCGGAGCTGCTGAGGAAGAAGTAAACAAACCACAGATCGATATATTGCTGCCTAGGGCCAGTAAAGAAGGGGTTTTAGTCAGGGGCAACTCTTGCATTAAGACATTTAAACACTCACCTATTTAACTGTGAAGCCCATTCATCTTTAGACTTGTTTTTAGAGATATAGCACAAGAATTAAGAGTTTTTATTTCCACCTTTCACCAGGAGACAATAGCTAATCTTACGCTTTAAGACTTGTCTTTAAATGGCAATCAGGCCAAATTCTGATGAGGTTATTGTTGCTGGGTGATATAAAATACATTTAGCAACTGAATGGCTGTCAGAAGCAGGCGTCAGCATGTATTTTGAGGCATTTTAGAGGATGCTGTGTAATTTTATTGCAAATACAGAGGGTTGGGCAGTGTCTCCATTTTGTGTTTTCTCTCTGTAGTGATAGCACATTGCTGGCTTGCTGACAGCCTCTCGGTTTTCAGTCTGCTTAGCAACGCTCGTCCTCTCTGCAGCTCTCTCACTCCTCTCTGTCTCCAAGCACTCTGAGTTGTTTCATCCTTTCCAATAGCGAGCTGAGTTCCCTTCAAACCAGGCAGCTGAGTTGTGTTTTGATGGTGCTAACGTGTGTGTTTTGATGGTGCTAACGTGTGTGTGTGTGTGTGTGTGTGTGTGTGTCCGTGTGTGCCTGTGTGTCCGTCCCTAATTGTGAATTTGAACCAGCAACCCACCTCCAGATGGTGTCCCAAGGCAGCAAGCTTCTCTGCAGA
>JAVQJD010046836.1:0-68479 GCA_036023655.1 Nannoperca australis | reverse complement strand
CACACACACACACACACACACACACACACACACACACACACACACACACACACACACACACACACACACACACACACACACACACACACACACAGTGAAGTAGTGTTGACAGAGGATTTCCACCATTTTAAAGTATGTGTTAATCCGCGTTTCCACCAACACATTCAGTGTCACCTCGACTCTGCTTGAGATTAATTCCAGGAACCAGGATCCTGGGATTTCCCATCCTGCATCTCTGCATATTTGCTGCAGTCAGGGATGTCAGACACATCTTTTATTTCAGAAAGAAACAACTTCCATTTCTTACTATTTAGATTATTGATGCTGCAACAGGGAGCATTTACCTTGTGTTATAATATGTATAGATTTTTATAAACAGTGGCTTCGGCCCTGGTATCAGTGACAGCACAAGCAATCCAGGCTGCTGCTTTTCTTCATAGGCGGGAAAATGAACTGAGCTCCAAGTCTTTTGCGAAGGAAACTAAATGCACCCCAGTGGAGGGAGATTTACGACACCTGGCTCCTCGCTCCTCGTTTCACCTCCCAAAAATCAACAGGAGGAGCTTTTCTCTGCTATCCAATGTATCGGTGTGTGTGTGTGTGTGTGTGTGTGTGTGTGTGTGTATGAATTTCTCAATGCTGACATGTCAAAACCCATCCAAGAGCGCATGGCGTAATTCTTTGTAATGTGTGTGTATATATATATATATATTTATGTGTGTGTGTGTGTGCATGTATCAATCATACAGCTTTCTGTTTATAGAGCCAAGAGGAATGTCGGTCAGTTTCCCTTCGAAGAAAAAAAAAATTAAAAAAAAGAAGAAAAGTGGTATTTCCTGAAACGAGGGAGGGAGGGAGGGAGGGGGAGAGAGACAGAGAGAGAGAGAGAGAGAGAGAGAGACCAGCCGTAAAGACTGTGTCTATTTGTCTCATCTGTGTGAAGTGGATCTGTGGTTTTAAGAACACACAAACAGAAATCTCCAGTAAACCACCAACAACTCCTCTTCAATATACTGTACCACCCCACACCCCAAAACATGTATGGCTATCTGCATCAATCAGGCAAGTCACTTACAAGTGACCATAAATACAAGGAATCCAAAGTAACGTTACTAATAATCACTTCCAACTCTGCTCCGGTGATGGTTTGAACTGTGATGCAAACGTGCGGTCACCAAACTCTTTGTACTAATGAGCAAAAATAAAAAAGGTGCACGTTGTTGCAGCAAAAATGAATGGGAGTCAACACCCACACAGAGCGATTAACATCCCTCTGTGGATGGACCGTGGACGTTTCGTGAAGAAAGTAGGAGGGAAGTAAGCAAAGCACAAATAAACAATAAAACGAATGAAGGCCGAGATGCATTTAGTCCTGGGGCCGGTTCCACAAAGATATTTCTGCTCTGTAGTGTTTGGCCACTGTCAATCAATTGTGCTTTTATTTTAATTTAAAGACTTGTGTTAAAGCTAAAAAGCTAGCCACCCTCCTCTTAGGAGAACCCAGAACTACAAACCCTGTCCTGTACCGGATGCAGAGCCCAGAAACAGCCTCAGATGAAACCCTCATACAAACGTTTGCAGAATAAACCCTGATGTTTTGGAAAAAGAGTGTTTGATTTTGGTGGATTCTTTGCTCACCGATACTAAAACAGCCTCCACCGACTGAATTCCCTCCACTTAAGATTTCTGGGCTCGTGGTCGACCGAGAGGCCCTGCTTCTCTTCCCTCTCCTCATTCTTCTTTTACTCTTTCCATCCCCTTCCTCATCTCCATCACTTCTTTCCCTGCTGCCGGCTGGAGTCCCCCTCACTCACCCCTGCAGTGCAACGCCTCTCCCCCCTCTCCCCTGTTTTGTGGTTTCTCTCTTGGTCTCTTATTCTCTCCATTACAACATGCAGAGGCTGATCCAGATCTCTCTGGAGAAGGAGGAGGAGGAAGAGGAAGAGGAGGGCAGTCGCTCTGTAGCTCTCTGAATTCCCCCTCACATCTGGAAACCATCTTCTCTCTCTCCGCCAATCTCTCGCCCCCTTTCTCTCTCGCTCTGTGCTGTAATGTAAATAGCCCTGTAATCATACTCCTGCACTAAGCCTGCCGCACTGGGTGGTGTGTGTGTGTGTGTGTGTGTGTTCTTACACAGAACACACTCCTTCAACAAGCTGAGATCTCTTCTTCTTTCTCTCCATCTCAGGTCCCAGCTGAGGTTTCTGGGCTGGTAAAAACCAAACAGCCGTCTTCAACTCTACTTGCTCACTCAGACACCTATTCTATGTGTGTGTGTGTGTGTGTGTGTGTGTGTGTGTGTTAAGCAACAGGAGGCCCACGAGCAGTTGATTCAAAGGGTTTAAGTGAAGCTTTTACAGGGCGTCAACACACGAATGATGCATCTCATTGGAGTGTGGATGGTCGGCGACTGAACGGATGTGCTTTCTTGTGTGTTTCAGATGTGAACGTGTTTCATGAGTCTGACCGTGGCTAACTCATAAATTAGAGTACGTTAACTTTGTTTGCAGCACAAAACGAGATACACAAAAGCAAGCAGCGCAGAAATGCTTGGAAACGCACTGCATCGATGTACCAAGCAAGGACATGTGGCTTAGCAACATCTGAAAGTCGGCACTGAGCGAAGCTTTCATCCACAGAAGTCAGACTTCCTCATCACCTCTCACTCTACAGGTGTGATCGCATTACACTTCCGTCCTACGCGTATTTGCAGCGTGTCCACTACGTGTTCACTACAACAGCACACCACCAGGTTAACAGTGATCGCTCTGAACAATATTAAGTTATTCTCCACATCAGAAATGTAACATCACATCTTTTTTCGGGACAAGTGCAGAAAAACTGACTACTGCGGCCGAACCTTTAGGAAGAGCCATTTTCTTTTCCTGACCCCACTTGAAAGATTTTGGTGTTCTCAAGTCTAACTAACAGACTAACTCTGAAAGCTGTGGGCCACCAAGGTCCACGTGTCATCCCACCATTAAAGGGCCATCCAGTCTTTTAGTTTTGTCCTTCCATAAAGTTGGAAGAGATGCACACATTTTATTAATTGAGATATCCTGACTTTTACTCCCTTGTAGCTCCAAAAACACTAGATCCTACATTTCCCACAATGCAACCAACCTCATCATTTAGTTTGACTGGTAAAAGCCGTCCAGAGCCTTTTTCACACCTTTGTTTCTTCTTCCAAGTACCAGCCGCGACAAGTAAAGTGACCTTCATGTGTAAAACTGGTGGAGATTGGATTTCCACACAGAGAGGACCGCTCAACAGGACGTCTCTGTAAAGACCTCGGAGGGTTTGTCCAGTGACCCAGTGACCGATCTCCTGATCAAGGTCCAAACAGGAACAACAACTGACAAACATACACAGGATCATTTATCAAGCTCCCCGCTCAGATCACCTACGCTGATGCTGATAAACGCGTGTGTCCTCGCCCAGCGTGACAATGCTAACTTGATTTACTATGAATGAGCAGTCTAACGTCAACACTAATCATAGCTGTGGAGGCTGTATTGTCATATGCAGCAGCACAAAGAAACACTGCAATAGCTACAAGGAACAGATCAGCAGATCAATACAACCGTTCATCCTTTCACGCTGACAAACAACACCACTCTACTCTGAATCCATCACTGTCTGTGTGCAGGATTACTGTGTTTCCCACACAGTGACAGATAACTGTTTAATCTGGACTGTCCTTGACCTGCCTCTACCAAACACTGAGCTCACACACACACACACACACACACACACACACACACACACACTGAGGCAGAGTGTGTGGGACCTCACAGTATGGTGAAGAAAAACTTCAAATGTAACAACTTACACAAGAGATGGTACACATTTGGGCTTTTAAGTAGCCACTTATTAAGAAATCAATCAAACAGTGACCTGCTACAAGAAGAAATAAGAGATTTAAGCAGATGTGGATTATAAACAGGGTCCTATTGACAGATTAGCCCATTTAAACCAGTTCACCCCAAAACCACTTGTGGAACAGATTTCAACCTGAAAAACATTTTAATGACCAGAATAAATAGAAAACAAGTAGCAGCATCTAAAGTGGCCTACACCAGTTATGTTGGGATGGAATAATGTAATGATTTGCTGGCAAATAAATAGTCTAATTACCAACAACCAAACTTACAGTTCAGCCAACGTCTTACACTGAGAATATCATAGAGATGTCCTACATCTGAAGAAAACTCAAGAACTCTACATGATCGACACCAGCTGCTGCCAGTAAGTCAGGATCATGCCGTGCATGGACACTATCGAGCGCACGTATCGACCACCAATCAAACATCAGAAGTCCCCGCAGCCAACAGAACCGAGCTGAGGTGGAAGGGCAGCGGGGTACTCACCGTGTCTGCTGCACCTCAAACGGCCTCAGACTGAAGTCATCCCTCAGAGACCGAAACCAAGACATCCGCGCTGTTTGTGGACTAATGATTGGATTATTTGTCTCAGTCCTGCCCCGGCGTCTTCGGCTCTGCGGCGCTGCGTTCACGGGCGGCTCGGAATCTTGGTTCTTGGTGACACTGAATGAATGAGCTGATAATTGGCAGGTTGATCGATGGTGTTTCTTTCTGATGGATTTGTTTTGTGGGAGATTCAGTAAAATAAAGTTTATTTAAATATATATAGACACAAACATGGAAACAAAGGAGCAGAATAGATACCACAGATGATGATACGCGATACATTTAGAATTTAGTCTCACATCTGCGTGGTTTGAAGAATCTATGTTATAATCCATAAATCCTTTCAATATTATATGTTCAAAAACCCACTATGAAATCTATATTGTTCGATTGTTGATTTTATTTAGTTTTAAATAATGTGCTTTCTCCATCATCATGAACATCTCGCATCTTTATGAATTTGAACCCTTTTAAAGGCTCGACGGGCCACTAAAGGGTCCTTGACGTGGTGCCTGGATAATGATAATGATCAACAAGGAATACTTTACTATTTAATTCCCTTTAAGGTTTGGTCCTGTTGACTAGTTTATAATTTTACGAGGAACACCCGAAGGCACCTTAAGCACAAAGCGGAGCACCGCCCAGCTGACTTCAGATGAGATAAGAAAACGATGTCCGGTGCAAGAAAAGAAACTTCTTTACTCACGTGTCACGTCTGAACATCTCTAGAAATAAAACACTCTTTGTCTGCACAGTTAAATGTCCAAACTATTAAAGAAGCAGCTCTGATTATGTTCATCTGTCAACTTCAGAGTGTTTATGCATGCAGTTGTGACCTCTGGCATTGTGGGTATCAATCCAACTAAGGAGTGTGTAAACTGAGCAGAAGAGAGTGGTGGGGAACAGCCTGGTGTTCACGTGCCCTGCACAACTACAGCACCAACCTACTGTTTGCTCTCGCATGTAAAGGGGCACAAACAGAAGCTCCGGCTTATTACTGGTGTCCGAAGAATAAGACAGGAGTTGTATCTTTCTCTGTGTTTTTCTATTTAAACACAGTAGTTGTTCTTTTTTGCATTCATTTAGTTCCACAGTGAAGAAGTTGGATCATTTCAGGATTAACGCTCCCCTCTAGTGTTGTTGCGGGTTAATGTGAGCACAGCTGTATCTTTTAAATATGAAACGTGAAAATAAACTTGGCCTGTGTGTTTGAAAGCTGCAAAACGAGTACAGGTGCCTTGCTTCAAGTCATTCATCTAAAACTTTACTTCGCTACCATGAGATGTGATGGAAAAAGGTCAATTTGGATGTTAAACCGCAGATGTAGGAAGTGATAGTGATCCCTGCTGCTGAAACTGCAGTAAGAACCACAGACGGACTCACCGCTAGTCAACGGAGAGCCTCAGCTCAAGCACTGGAACTACAGGAGGCCCTGAAACATCTGTAAAAATAAAAATAACTCGCTGAGGATGAAAGCACCGCCATGGCTTAGTAAGATGACATAGACTCTGACCCCCTCCCTCCCTGACCCCCGCCCAGAGGAAAGAGATAGTGTCTACCAGCACTGACAGACAGAGGTTTTGTCTCAGTTGTTCCACACAAGGACAGGTTGAGTAGAGAAGGATGACGCTTTAATTCGGTCAGTTTATATAAAATCATATGAAAAACACAAACAGAGATGGACAGAGCATGTGTTTATCCAGTGGTTTGACTCGTCACATCCACTCCCGGGTTCTCTCCTGTTCTCATAATGAAAGCAGGAATAACATGAAAATGATTATTAAAAACCCCTCGATGAGACTCAGACATGTTAGATATCATGTATCGAATATGCAGAAACCGCAGGTGATGATTCTTTAGTTAAACACCAACGTTTTCTGGATGATAAACTTCAGTTGGGAATTAACAGATTAAATAAAGCTCATAGCACAGCAACCAACCTGCACACCGGGTATCAACAGGAGGGTACAGCTCACCGGCGAGTGTGGTGTTGACAGAGGAAACCAAACTGATGAAAACACACAGTAAAAAGAAAAGTGGACGAGCGTAGAGCGTCACAGCCTCCCCGCCTCCTTGAACTGGCTGAGCAGTCCGTCGTCTGCCCTCAGGGGGAAGTACAGGGTCCGGGCCTCGTAGTACCGAGGGTCTGACTGGAGGTTCTGGATGACGTCGGCGAGGAGGTGGGCCCGCTCCACGCCACAGCCAGGCGCCTCGTAGCCCAGCTTGGTGAAGTGCACGTGAAGGTGGTAGTAGGACGGCTGGTAGTGCAGGTAGACTCTCAGCTTGCTGGCTGGAAGGTTGTAGTGCTGCATGACGGCCTCCTGAGTCACACGGAAACAGCTTTTATCGTTCGTTCTGCAGGTTTGACAATATCAACATGTCCCAGGCCATCTCCTTTGTCTCTAATTACCAGGATCCTTGTCTTGTCTCTTAGCGCTTTGAAATGGAAAGTAACAGTGACATAACTGGTTGAAGATCACGATCATGATACTGAGAGTCACATTAACTGTAGCTGCTGGAAGAAAAGGACTCTTTCTGCTCTTCTATCCCCGTCCAAGAACACTACCCGACGTGACCTTGTAACCTCACCTTTCCTTTCTGGAAGATGTTCTGCAGCAGCGGTAGATGCTCTGACGTCAGGTCTCGGAGACTCCTGATGTCTCTCTGGTGTGATATGGCAATCAGGTATAAATCATCGACCTGCAAGAAGAAGTAAAAGTCCAGCCCAGTGTGTTTGAATCTTAAAAGTATGGCTCACAGTAACCCCAGCCTGTCTCATTCTCACTGTGTGTAGATGAGGGAGCCATTATCAGATTAGACAGTGGTGGAAGAAGAACTCAGAACTTTAAAAAGTATAGAAATCACAAGGCCAACGTATATTTCATGTATCTTCCTGGTTTCTACTGTGGTCAGTATTTGTGGTCTCTCACCTGTTTCTGGTCCCATTTAAAATCTGGGAGGAGGACAAAGCCAACCTCCGGGTCCGGATCTTCATAAACTATCCTGTCAGCCTCGGCCTTCTTCTCCAGGATGTTGTGTACCCACTGGGGGGAGGTGACAGGGAGGTTAAGTTAATCCACAGGTAATGTTGTACATCCACAAGTACACATTATGGCGTCAGCGTGAGAGTAAACACTTACCTGCACGCTGAAACTCTGCTTCTGAATGTAGGGCAGAGTGATGGACTGGTAGTCCTCGCCCGTCTCCTCCACCAGGAAACTCTCCTGACGCTGGTATTTCTTTACATGCTTCTCTGTGGCTGGACACACCACTGTCGTCTTGATCTCTGCAAACAGAAACACAGAGGCTGTCTAACTTCCCTCCAGCTACTCCAAAGTAGCTGCTTGAGTCAGATATTTTTGCCCCGGTCGTACCGTTGAGGTGAGGGGGAGCCTGTAACCGATATGTGCTGTAGATGTCGTTCTTCATCTCCAGCTTCAGCCTGGAGCCACTGAAGAGCTCGGCCAGGGAGTCCTCTCTGATGGGAGTCTTCTCCAGGATCACCACGGCCTCCTGTTCGTCCAGCTGGTGGTGACATGTTCAACAGTTTCATGTCTTGCCTGTGCTGATACTGAGACTAGTTATAGTCGTTACAGCAGTGCTCTCCTAAGCATATACCAGTGACTGCCTGTCATCTTCCACTTAGATCTTCCACTGCCTTTCTTTAAGAAGTTCCTCTAGTATCACACAAGAAACCTGGTGAGGCTGCTTTCTGTTGTTATGGCCCTAAACTGTGGTACAGCCTCCCCTTGGATCTTAGAACAGCAAACAACAACAAAAATAAATTAAAGACCTATATTTTTGATTTGGCAAACTTTCCTGGTATCATTGTTAATGTTTTATTGTGATCAAACTCTGTTTATCCGTTTTTCCCTCGCTTATTGTTTGATTTTAATTCGTTTTTACTTATTTTAACTCTTATTGTTTCTCTGCGTCTCTTCTTGTTCTGTTAAGCACTTTGGGCTGTTATTAAAGTTTTTATTATTTTGTCTTACTCGTTTCAATAAAATCCATCTTTACAATAAAGCATTACTCAGACCATTATTTTGAAATATAGAACCGGAAGTAAGTCACATTTTCCCTCGCAAACCTACTCACGCCACTTTGAATGAATAAAACGAAATAAAAGCCTTTCCCTGCTCGCAACTTCCTAACCAGAGTAAGCGTCGGCTAAATATCTTGTAACAGCTCAGTTAACGTAACTAACTTTGCAACAACCTCACCTTTCCACGGATGAAGATGTTTTTCTCCCGGGCAGAATCACTCAGGACTTTGGATGTTTTAAATCCAGACAGAAGTTTTTCAGATTCAGATTCCTGTCCATCTCCTCCTCGACCATTCTCACTGTCAGCTTTCGCCCGCTTGACTTTCTGAGATAATTCATCTGCACCAACACTGTCAGCTTCACGTTTAGCCGCGCTGTCCGCCATCTTTGTTGTTGCTGTGCTCGAAGATCGTCTATATTTACGATGATATCTCACTCAGCAAACGTGGCCCTGGAGCCTCTTCTCCTCCTCCCGTCTAGTAAAGCGCCTGAATATTCAATAAGTATTTTACCGATTGTGAAATGATTAACTACAATGTTTTTCAATATAAAGACATGAGCGTCTCCGATAATTTAGCAATAACTTAAATCTTTAAATGCGATTCTGGGAGTTCATTCATGTTTTATCTCTGTTTAGTTCTTAAACACGTTGTTACATTTCCCGGTCGTGTAATAACCAAATGTTTTTCCCAATTCTGATATTTATATGTGAAAAATCTCACATTTAGAAATAGTTTTGAGGACTACATTGCTCATTTGAATTCATATTTAAAGGAATAGTCTGGTTTCAGTGAGAAAGTGGATGTCCCCTCAATTCTTGTGTTGATCAGTTGCAACAGTTTTTTAAGATAAAACAAGCTTTTATAAATTTAAAAAAGCCACAAAACAACGCACAAAACAATGATATATGTGCCAGGGAGAAATCACCTGGGATATATCATTACAAGAGTCGCAAAAGTCAATGTAGTTCAGAGTGAGACCTCGTTTCATCTACCATCTCTCAGCCACAGCAGCTTCAAGTTAGACTAAATAAACCGGAAGCGTCCGGTACGCTCTTAAAAAAACAGCCACATAATTTAATTTGTACTTTAACTCATTTATAGTGTGGCCTGTTTACTCTCTAGCAGCAGGTGCAGAAATCATTTCAAATCTCTGCAATAATATTACTTTTGTCTGCGGCATTGTACGTCATTGTTTAAAAGTATAAATTGAACTACAAGAAGCCACAAGCTAAATAATCAACAATGGCAGAGGTATAGTACATGTTCTGTACTGTATAGATGCTAATAGCTCTTTGAATTTGAAAATGTACTGTATGTATGCTGAGTGCTAACATCAATTAGACTAGTAGTGATGAAATGATTGACACATAATTTAACTAATGTGATTAGCGATCCGGGGCGGGGCGACCGCTGAGTGGACCAATGAAAACGTTCCATTCGGTCAATAATAATCAGGAAGTACTTCAGAGACTTCAACGACACGCGCTGGTTTGTTTTGATGCCAGGCTGAAACTGTGCAGGAGATAAGTGAACTTTATCTGACGGATATTGTTTCGTTAGTGTTCTTCACCAAACCAAAATGTACAAATGTGTCCGAGTATGGCTTCTCCTTCTGGTTCTTCACGCACAAACTCCTGCTGTTGTCGCAAGAAAAGGTAACGTTAAAGTTAATTGTTTAGCAAATATTCAATAGGTAGCTAGCAACACCTGTGAAAATGTCATTATATGTGAAGCCTACACGGGCTCTATAATAAAGAGGCTGGTTGTGTTAGTTTCTTTTATGCTTGTAGATTTATTTGACAGGCTGGTGTTAGGGTGTCAGTGTGTCTGAACAGTAAATCTCAGCGGACATTAGTGATTAATGGGTGATAATTATGTTCATGTAGTGGCCAAGTAGAGTAAGTTGACGTTAATTCATTTAATTTGCTCATTGAATGGTGTTGTACAAGTAAAAAAATTATGGTTTACTTGTAGGCTAATTGTGTTGACTTTGATATTAGTTTAAGGAAACCTGCTAGTTTCTGTTCAACGTTCATTTAGGACACTATACTACTATACTATAGTGGACAGCATTAATATCTGTGGTTGTCTCCTTTTAGAGAAGAGAAATGTCCTTTTCATCATGGCAGATGATCTGCGGACGTCATTGGGCTGCTACAGAGACCCTGTGGTGAAATCACCAAACATTGACCAACTGGCATCCAAAAGCCAGGTTTTTCTCAACGCATACGCACAGGTCAGGGGGTTAAAAGCAGGGAAGTCAAGTTGGACGTGAGACTAATTGGATTTATACATCCTCGTATATATTTTCCTCTCCCAGCAAGCCGTGTGTGCTCCCAGTCGTACGTCCATGTTAACGAGTCGCAGACCGGACACCACCCGGCTCTACGACTTCAAGTCCTACTGGAGAGTCCATTCTGGGAACTACACGACTCTGCCGCAGTACTTTAAATCCAGAGGGTACTTCACCATGTCTGTGGGCAAAGTATTTCATCCAGGTGAGATAATCAATAATAGACATTAATAAATAAAAATCTAAGTTGAGGGATAAAGCAATATTTTCACAAGTAGGGTACAGAGATCTCTGCTAGATGTGTTCCTCTGAAACTGCAGCGAGAACCAAAGATTTACTGCGTGCATTTCTTTAGAAGAACTCAATCTGTATGAATTAGTTCAAAAAGTCTCGTAACAATGATTGTGTTGTATTCTTTCCTTAGGTGTTGCCTCTAACTACAGTGATGACTACCCCTATAGCTGGTCCATCCCTGCCTACCACCCAGCTTCGTTTAGATACGAGAAGGCAAAGGTATGAAAAGGAAAGTGTCTCGTACACACTTGCACTGTTAAGTCAGTTGGTGTCTGACTTCCTACAGATTAAAAGGCTACTTTAGTTAAGTGCTGCCACACAGCTCTGCAGTGTGTATCTGTGGCTTGTTTTTCTCATTCCTGTTCACTTCCTAGAACTGAAAACCATTGTTTTGGACTTCTATTTGTTTCGACGCACAGGCCGATGACAACTGATGACAAAAAGTGTTTCTTTCAACGTGAACAACACGGGTGTCTCGGATTACAGTTTCATTTTACAATTTCAGATGTGCAGAGGAGAGGACGGTAAACTCCACGCCAACTTACTGTGTGCGGTGAACGTGACCGAGCAGCCCGGGGGAACCCTCCCCGACATGGAGAGCACCGACGAGGCAGTCAGGTTACTGAAGAGTCGGGTCAACGACGACGCTCCGTTCTTCTTGGCTGTTGGCTTTCACAAACCACACATACCCTTCAGGATCCCTCAGGTATCTGCACCTGTACAGCCTCTGTTCAGTGAATGAGACTTCACGTACCTCAGGGTCAGATCAGGGTTAGTGTGTCGATATGCACCTCAGTACACTTGGATGGAAAAGATGATCCATTCAGTGTCTTTTAAATGGTTGATGCTACACATCTTAAAGGGAAGCATTATGTGACTGAAGGTGACGGGATTTACTTTCATTGATTACTGTGAAAGAGCTGCTGACTGGCATCAGTGGTCATGCACATCTAATGTGACTGAAACCCTTATGAGCCGTGACGGATGAGTTGCAGGCTACAGCCAGAGCGCTACTGAAGGACGGGACACATGTTGATATTTGAATGGCAAGAATCCAGTAAAGCTGTACACTGGCAGACCATTAGTTTCCATACCTGCTGACTAATCCGTCTAGCTCTGTTGAAGCTGTGGACTGAACACGGCAGGTCTGAGAACAGGTCCCTTTCATTGGCTGTGCTTAACTGGATGCAGCGACTCTTCTTGTGCAGTTTCTGACATTTACTGACTGGGATGCATTATGCAATTCACTTAAATGAACAGTTATAATTGCAAAGTATTATGGAGCAAACATTACGTTCTTGGAGAATTCAATCCCCTCTGAGCCAGCATCGATGTTTTAAAGATGCAATGTATTTTTTTTTGTTTTGTTTTGAAGGAAAAGCCCACAGTGTCACCCTCCAGGGAGCTGGTTCTGACGTGTAAAAGGTCACCTGTGAATAGAATGAAGATGCATACTGTATGTGAAGGGAATTTAATGAGACTGATGTAGATATGTGCGAGACGCAGTTTGGCATGAAGGAGGAAGAGGGCACGATGAAGTGGAAGATGGACAGAAATGAGACGAAGCGGTTTCCCCACAAAGTGTAAAGTGAGAGATGACGGAGGGAAAAGGTCACGGCGACTCCGTCTGCACGTGATTGAACCCGAGATCTCAGCCAGATTAAAAACTCAAGCATAAAAAATGCTGGAACAGTGAAGGTGAAGCTCGAGACGCCGGAGAACGTGTGCAGTGTTCGAGACTCAGTGCTTTTGGAGAAGTCTGTAACTTAGTGAACACAAGTCAGGAGGGGATTCTGGTACACTGTAGGCTTGCACCAATCACCAGGTCTGTGATTTATCTCAAAACACTTGTTACGATGTGGTAATAACAGGTAATATCGTAGTAATAAGAATATCTTTGCAGTTACAGTAATACTTGAGGGGGGCATGGTGGGATTGTACTTTGATGAATGAGGGTAATAGTGGGGTGAGAGTAGGCTAATATACTAATAATGATAATGTAATGTTGGTGATACTCAACCCCGTCCCTCCAAACCTCAACCCTTTTGTTTTAAAGTAAAACCTTAAATGATTGTTCTTCAAATTTCACAATTTCCTGCGTTGAAACACACAAATGTAATAAGCGTGAATCAGGAGGGGGGAAAGGCAAGCAAACATTTTATTTATAGAGCACTTTTCAAAACTCAAGTGTTTAGACGAGAGCAGGAAAGACGGAAGTGAAGGAGAACAATATATGACGGAGAGAGCATTCAGTGTGCAAGCCAAAGGAAACATGAGCTTTAGATGTTTTTTAAAGTAAAAAGCAAAACCTCCATCAGCGTCTGTTTGTCAGAACTTCTCAGAGGAACCGAGGCTCCTCCTACAGGTCGGAGATTTTGAGTTATTTCTACTGTATAGTTTGTATTCCTCGTGTTGCTTGTCTGTTTCAGGAGTACCTGAGTCTGTATCCCATAGACCAAATGACTCTGGCCCCTGACCCTGATGTTCCCAAACTCCTCCCCCCAGTGGCCTACAACCCCTGGACGGACGTGAGGAAGAGGGACGATGTCCAGAAACTCAACGTTAGCTTCCCCTATGGACCGATTCCCAAAGACTTCCAGGTGAGAAGTGGCTGCTCTCAACACGTTGTACACCGTTTATCATTTGGTTCCCATGTTGCTGCACCCTGAAACGTTCTGTCATGTCTTCCAGCTGCGCATCCGTCAGCACTATTACGCCGCTGTGTCTTACATGGACGCTCAAGTGGGGCGACTGCTCAGTGCTCTGGATGAGCTGCGGCTGGCTGACAGCACCATGGTGGTGTTCACCTCAGATCACGGTCGGTAGATTTCAGTTATCAGGTTCTTGGTGCAATTTATTCAGGTTCCTTTGTTTCGTCTTTCACCAGCAGATGGCAGTGTTGTAACAGCGTATTCTGCTATTGCCTCCTTCCACAATTTCACTTGGCTTTAAAAACCCAGCTCTTTTTGTTGTTCTTTTTTTAAGATTACTTTTACTTTGTGACTTGGAAACCTCAGTTTCTTTGAATGTCTCCTTCAGTGGAGGATGTTGGAGTGAATCACATCATGACTGTTTTAAAAACCCAGCAAATCTCAATCAAATGCTTTTATTTTTGAATATCAGATGACTGAGGCAATCCTTCATACTGATGTTTTCCCCCAAACCTTTGTGTCTAAAATGTGATTAATACTGTTTAGATTTATAGTTTAAAGCTCTTTTCTTCTCCCATCTGCTTCAGTCATCATCTTTTTATAACGTCTTTTCTCCGTCTTGTTGCAGGTTGGTCGTTAGGAGAACATGGTGAATGGGCTAAATACTCAAATTTTGACGTGACAACACGCGTCCCTCTCATCTTCTACGTTCCCGGCGTCACCACACATCACGATTGGCCGGGGGAGTCTACCTTTCCCTTTATCGATGTCCTCACCCAATCAGAGCGCAGCTTTAAGAGTAACGCATTACTATCGATTAACACGAAGCTTGTGCAGTTCTTTCATCATTTAAAACCCGGCATGTATCGCTCAGAAAAGGAAACTCGAGTTTGATTTTAGAAATGTTTGGTCCTAATTGCTCAAATAAATCTTGTTAAAACACGTATTATTATGCCAACTTGACTTTAATGAAGTCTTTGATATACATGGAGAGCTCCTAAAAGTATTTAGACAGGGATCCACTTTGATATTTTGCCTCGGACAGTTTTTACTTCAAGTACAAATGGTGCAATGATAATGAAATGTAAGAGCAGGGCGTCTGCTACATTTGAGTGGGTTTCTGGACGGTTTTGCTCCGTGACTATGCAGGACTTTCTGTAATAGTCTGACCCCTCTCTCCTCCAGACGACAAAGTTGTAGGAAACATCGTGGAGCTGGTGGATGTTTTTCCTACCGTCTCCTACCTGGCTGGAATCCGAGCACCTGCGCCTTGTCCTGATGTGTCTTTCCAGGTACGAACGGATGAAAATGTCATCACGTTATTGAGTCTGGAGATTTTCACTTAAGCTGTGCACTTAAAGCTATTATGTACTGTGGTTGGTAGCAACGGAAACTATTGGCTGGATTGCCATAATATTTAGTCCAGATTTCCATGGTTCCCGGAGGATGAGTCCTTATGACTTTAGTGATCCTCTGACTTTTAAACTTTTTAGACTTTAAATGTGTTCAGTACTTTAGTTTGTGACCAGATATCTATAAAGCTAAAGACATTCCCATCAGCCTCAGGTGTACTTTGTGTTGTGTGCTAATTAGCAAATGTTAGCACGCTGAACTAAGATTGTGAGCATGGTAAACATTATGCCGGCTGAACACCAGCATGCCGGCATTGTCATTGTGACATTAGCATTTAGCTCAAAGCTCCGCTGGTTCTGATGACTGTGGAGGCAGGTATGAGCCCTCGTCGTAGGCAACGAGTATCTGGTGAAGTAAAACCTAAGCTTAAAAAAGCAAATACAAGTAATTCTGTGTGCGTAACATTGGCCGAGCTCGTTGAAACAAACACTCCATAAACAGGCCCAAACGTGCCGGACGTGATCGTGATCTCACGGACTCTGACGTGTGTTTTCCTGCTTTCAGGAGGATTTGTGTGCAGAAGGAGAAAACCTGGCCTACACCTTCCGACGCCAAGAGAGCGGAGAGGACAAGGAGGCCATCTCGTTCAGCCAGTACCCTCGACCTGCTGACACACCGCAGGTACCGCAGGAGAAAGGTTACATCACCGTTGTTCAGGCAGCAGGCGCCTTTTTTAATGTCGCACTGTTACTTTAAATGAATGCACTGGGAAGTCTCATTTAAAATGACAAAATTTGAAACTTTGTAATCAAAAAGGAATGAAATAGTTTTATTTTATTTTATTTTTTTTCTTGATGAAGGAACCCCCTATCTGGTGTTAATATTAACCCTTATGAAACTCCTTAATAAGGAAACCACACAATTATATTTTGAGGACAAAGTTAAATTGAAAACGTCTCTATTCCTGTTTTTTTCAAACGTGATTAAACGATTTTCAGAGAAGTGAATTGATTTTAGAGACGAAGGAACTCCTTCAGAGCTTCATCTCGTACGCAGCAGCCTGACATCAGCTCAGACTTCTCTTCTTCAGGTGAACTCTGACCTCCCTGACCTCAGGGACATAAAGGTCATGGGGTACTCCCTGCGCACCTGCGACTATAGATACACTCTGTGGCTGGGATTCAACCCTACAACGTTTCAGGTTGGTTTACCACATACCTGCAGAGAGTGTGTGTGTGTGTGTGTGTCAGACAGATTATAGGTCTGTCATCCATCCAGGTGAATGTGTCCGATGTCCATGCTGGAGAGCTGTACATGTTAGCGGGCGACCCTGCTCAGGACAACAACATCTACAGTGAGTCTGACCACAGTGTGGTGATGATGAAGACAAAGATGGCCGCCCTGCCTCACGTAAGTTTGAATCCATTTTAGAAATATACCCATTTTCCCATCAATTATGAATTCCTTGACCGACTTGTTTACTTCTTGTCTGACTTGTGGTTGCCGTCCAGACTGTGAGTCTGCAGATGAGACTGAGGCTGCAGCTCCTCTTCCTCACAGCAGGGATGAAAACGAGTGGAAGGAAGGCGCGATGACGGGAATCAAACACAACAGATGGACGGACGAGTACAAAGGGAAGACGGACGCATGGAAAGCTTCACCTGGAAAGGGAGAATGCCTTCGATATTCCTTTTTTTAATTAAATGAATAATTGATTCAGTATCACGTTGTATCACTGTTAATCTTTCAGGCTGCGTCAGCAGGCAGATCTGGGGTCAGCACGGAGTGAATGTTTAGTTTGTTTTTGACTAAGAGAGAACCTCCGTGTGTTCAGCAACACGTGATCACTTCCTTCCCGTGCACTGTTTTCACTCTCTGGCCTCTTCACTGCCGTCGACTGAATCATTTGCTTGTGAGAAGGAAGTGTTTGGATTCTAATTGTTCACGGCTCCTGTTTTAGCTGCCAGACGACTTTCTGATCACCTCCAGCAGCTGAAAGAATAGTTTGAGTAAGACGAGGAGATCAATACCAGCAGATATGACATGATCTCCCCTTGGCGTAGAGCT
The DNA here is from genome assembly GCA_036023655.1 of Nannoperca australis. Taxonomy (NCBI): domain Eukaryota; kingdom Metazoa; phylum Chordata; class Actinopteri; order Centrarchiformes; family Percichthyidae; genus Nannoperca; species Nannoperca australis. The sequence goes on along the minus strand of JAVQJD010046836.1, from coordinate 51,344 downwards.
GGTAGGAACACGCTGTTTAAAGTGTGCGTTAAGTTTCGAGGAACTCGCTGCACCCGGGCCAACAATCCAGAAACAGTCTGGCTGGAGTTCATTTTAATCGTTTATTCAAGAGTCGGGCTTTCCTCCTGCTTTATGCTAAGCTAAGCTAAGCTAAGCTAATTGCTAGCTGGGTGATATTTAGCGTACAGACATGAGAGTGGTGTAGGAGTATTTCCCTAAATGTTGAACTATTTCTAATTTCTGAGGATAAAAAAAAAAAGAAATATATATATTTCTATGAAGCATGACCTCCTGACAGACGAGTCTGATTGGCTGCTGCCTCCTCTGAAAACGATGACATCACATTACAAGCTGTTCTGTGTTCAGAGGCCTCTGAAGAATCTGCCACAGGCTCAGCTGATCACGCTGTCTGCGTCCCCCCCCCCCCCTGTAAACAGTGGGTTCAGATCAGTTTGTGGACCCTGAATGAAGCGCGTGAACGCCAGCTGTAATAATTCAGTGCAGCTGAAACGAGTGTAGCTGCGGTTCCCTGCCGCTCCGATGCATGAACGTTTTGTGCCGTGGCAATTTAGACGGAAGCAATTTCAGCTTTGACTTTCAGGGGCAACAATGAATGGAGGGGATTTGGTCTGTCAGCTTTTATTGCAGGCTGCGGTGACTTCATGTTAGCGGGATGCAGATGAATCACGTAATCAGCGCGGCTCCATCACGTCAGGGTGTTGAACTCTTCACATCGAACTGGCTGATTTGTGTTTCTTCCCCCTCTTGATCTCGTTGCGATTAGTTTGCAGGCGTCCGGATCAATGGATGCAACCAGTGTTATGAAGTGTCCGCACAGATGCTGGAGAGAGAGGAGCTCATCCTGGAGTCTGGTTGCGTCAGAGCAGCTTGGAGATGTGAAGGGAAAATACAAAAAAGCTGCAGAAATAATTCAAATCTCAAGCTCGGCAAGGACACGCTGTTCATATATTAATGTCTGTTTCGATTGGGTTGTTGTTGTTGTTGTTGTTGTTGTTGCGGGGATCTTTCCAGCAAAAAGTTGACTTTGTGCTTTTTAGTAAGTCTGTGTTTGTCCTGCAGAAACACCGTGCACCTTCTGCCCCCCCCCCCCAGTCTACTCGCTGTTTTCTCTCCGTCCTCGCCGGTCGGTTCTCTGCAGCAGAACATGTGTGAGGCGGACGTGCCTCCCTCTGCGGGCAACACAAACGGTTCAAAGCCTTGTAATTGTGTATTGAAATGTAGTTTGTATTCAATCTCATGCCTTTTTTGAGATTTTGGAAAAAATAATCTTCTTACAGTTTTCAATTTCTGGGCAATCCTGCAGAACCACGTGCAGAACGCAGCTTCAAGTCAAGGCTGTGCTGCAAATCAAACATTTCCCAAAGGCCAGAAAAGCATCTCTCCTCGGCCACTTTCATATTCTGCTCATATTTAATGGAAAAGTATTCCGGTCCTTTCGTAGTTCCACACTGTGACAGTCCTGTGCAGAACAGTGTTTTATTATCCTTCTATATGATTGGTTGGGATTAATACCCACGTAAATGTTTTACTGCTGTAGAGGTTTAACGTTGAGCTCATTTGAGCTACTTTATATACGGTTGGGCTGCTAAATCTACAGCAATGTATCATATTCTATAAGATCATCATGTTTGTATAATATGTCATAAAACGTGATATAAAGTATGTTCCCTGTCCTGTGAAAACACTTCCAGCTGATCCGAGGTTTTTTCATTTAGGTTAAGAAGTTTCTCAACGTCATCCTTCAATTTATCAGAAAGTTCACATTAAAAATCACAATGTGGTTTTCATTAAGCAGGAGGAATGTTAAAACAACAGACAACGGTCGTGCAGCAGAAAGTGCAACGTTTGCTCGGAGTAAAAGTGTAAAGTCGCATGAACTGAAACTGAAGAACAGAACCGTGCAAACGTTTCACGAGGAAGGAAACTGAATGGAAACAGGTTGATGTAGCGAACCTGTTAGCGTAGCACACTGGCCCATTTCCACCACCCGAGCATCGTCCGACCACCTGACTCGCGCGCTGTGCACTCGTGTTGGGTCTCCACCGTGTGGCTGCTGACTGGTGCAGGACAGGTGGTGTTCTGTGGGTTTATCAGAGCTGTTCAGCCCGGTGCTCATCGCCACGTCGGTGCAGCTGCGTCTGCTCTCATCTACTCCCCTGTACTTCGTGTCAGCCCATATTTCAGCCTCAGTGGTTTTATCAGATCAGTATTTATCATCACAAGCAGTGATCTCTGACCGCCATCAGATTGCTCTAATAGCAGTTACATTACTGTTTACCTGCTGCTTCTTTCCCTCTGATCCTGCCGCTGCCCTCTTCTTCTCACCTGCTCCCTCTCTCCAATCCACTCTGTCTTTGTCTCACTCTCATTGTCTATCATTATGTTTCATACTCTGGTAATCGCATTACCGCAGTGGGCTCGTTTTCTGGCAGGTCACGCTGCCTTTCTGTTAACGCTGGCGACACACAATTACATTAGAGAGGGGAAGGTGTGTGTGTGTGTGTGTGTGTGTGTGGGGAAAAACCGCTTAGCTCAGCTGCATCATGACTAGAGTTCGTCTCAAGGGTGCGATCGTGTGTGTGTGTGTGTGTGTGTGTGTTTATTGTGCGTGAATGAATCCAGACATAGTAAACAGACTGTTCTCGGCCTCCCAAGGACTTGAAGAAGTGGTTTCGGAGTATTTTCTCCGAGGAGCTGTTTTTCACCAGAAATGCTCTTCAGCGGCCAAATTAATTTTGTAGACTCTGCTGTCTCCTTCTTTTGAGAAGCTAAGCTGCTTAAAGTATTTTATCTGGCCAGTGATGTATTTTAGAGACATAGGGAAGTTGTAGTATGCCATAGCTGGCAGCTTCTTAGGACATTTTAGTCAAGTTTTAGTTTTTTTTCAGTGTCCTGAGACGCAGTCATGGTCTGCATTTGAATGCGAGTATTAATGGCCTTCCATACGCAACCTGCACCACGGTGTCATGAGGATGTAGAAAGTCTACAGTGCACAGTGTGATGTTTAAATATATCTGTACTAATCAGCTGTTCTGTCGGCCGGTGTCTTTGAGAATGCGTCCTGATAAAAGCTTCCGGCTGCAGGTCGAATTACTGCGTTTTAGCAACTTGTTTTGGCGTCTGACAGCAGGAACATGTCGGAAATCTAATACAACAAACTGCAAGACGTCAGCAGGACATTGTGTGTGCTAGTCCTCTGCAGTGAGCCATGCGTGTTTTATGCTCTCTTTAAACGTCCCAGTGCTTCTCTGTCCTCCCAGACATCTGTATCTGCAGCCCGAGCACACGGAGCGTCCAGGAAGCAGCCAATTAGAAGTCAGACAAGCTGTGATATGTTGGCTGCCAACGTGAAACCAGTTTAATCAGGAGTCATTCAATTAGAGCTTACGAGCTCGTCCCTTGTTAGCGCCTCTGGAGCTGTGAACCATAAAGCCCCCCCCCCGTTTAACAGTTAGGAACGTGGCCTGGCAGCGGGGCGGTTCTGGACTCTAACCTGCCGGACAGCAGCTTTCTGGTTGGAGTTTGTTCTCTCCAAAGGTTTATTGGTGACTAAATTGCCTGGACGTGTGCATGTGTGTCGGCCCTGTGACAAACTGACGACCTGTCCGAGGTGCCCCCCCCCACCTCTCCATCAGCATCAGCTGTGATTGGCTCCAGCGACCTCAAGGATAAGCGGGTATAGCTAATGGATGATGGACTTTTAAACATGTGACAAGGAATGAGGGCCAATCTTTTAAAATTGCCACTCTGCACAATGAGACAAAGGGAATTAATTCTCTGAGTGGGTTTCTTTTAATGAAGTTGAAAGGCTGTAATCAAGTCTTTGGCGAGGGAAACCTGCGGTTCTGGAAGTAAGGCGAAATGCATTTTCAGTGAAAAGCCAATTATAGCAATAATAGGGTTCTGTTTGGGGAATGAGATTAAAACATTATCAGAAAAACCAGTATTTAAATACAACAGTGTCTTTAGGCTTTTGTTCTTACGGCATCGCAACAAGTGGAAGATGATGTTTTTATGTTTCAGTCTACTGCAAGACAATTTAAAGAATTTAAAAGTTACATTTATTGGTTTTCTCATCTTGAATTTGAACTCTTACTTCCAAAGTGGGACGTCCACCAGCTCGATCACAGCCGACAGACCTTTGCTGCTCGTCTTACTCTTTCTCTCCGCTTGTTTCCTGTCTACCTTCGTACTGTCCTATCGCCAATATAACAAAATCCTCAATTACAACCTCCCCCCCCCCGTAAAACTAAGAAAGAAATACCTGTAAGTTCATATCAGGCCTGATCACATGCAGAATCGACCAATCACTGCTGGTAAAAATAGAATAATTCATTTCTAAAACATACACATCTCCTCATTAGTGTTTGTTACACTCCCAAAGAACAGAAGTCCAGCATCTTCACACCAACTCTCCGCTTCTCCGACGCTTTTCTTTAAAGGCCCGAAGCAGTTTATTATTTGTTGTAAATTTAGATGGCCTGTAAGAATGAGCTTTTTTACCCTCACACAAGGGGAACAGCACAGCGGCAGTCCACAGGTAAAGAGTCAGTAACGGGTCCTAGCGCTCGTGCTACATTAGACGTGTTTCTATCCAACTGTCTGAATACAGCTATGAAACGTCACCAACAAGAAAACCAGTGTGTTTCAGCTGCGCTGTCGAGTGGAGGAGATGCAAGTATCGAACACTCAGTTATTTTAACAGCAGAGAAACGATGAAGTCGTCGTGATCTTCTACTGCAGCATTAGAATCGGGTCAGATTTCCCACCGGGGCTAATGGACACTAACTGCTGCAATATGTGTGTGTCCATGCATTTTAGTCTCTGGATGTGTGTGTACATGTGTGTGTGATGCTAAACCATATATCTGAGAGCTTATTTGACTGCATGGTTACCTGTGACAATTAAACCTATAAATCTAAGCTGTCAGTGTGTTGGCTGCATACCAAGGACACACACACACACACACACACACACACACCTAATATGTCTCAGGGTCTGCCAATAGGCTTTCCACCTCCTCACTCATTTAGGGAAATACTTAATGAGATGGGATTTATGTCTCGCAGAAAATGCACTCTGTAAAACTCCTCGTCTTTCCTCCGTCTTCTGGTTTCTCTCTCTCGCTCTGAAGTCCGGCTAACTCTTTCCCGACGCCTCTCTTTATTTACTTGAAGACACGCGGCCTTCTTCTTCATCCCTTTTGAATTCTAATGTGCGGCCAAATTCAATGAATGAATCATGCATGGTGAAGTAGCCTTATAGTTGTTATGATGTAGAAATAAGAGTCCATTAGCACTAATAAGAGGACTAGCTTAGCTCTTACAATGTAATACATCAAGGCCACTCGAAGGCTGGGATCTAATTTGTAAAAGAATCTTGTTAAGAGGAAAATTGGAGAGATTTTATTCATTAAGAAAACTCAGTCTTATTGTACGAGTGCTTTTTTATGGAGTTTATGTTTTGGATTAAAACCTTGGAAACTGTGGCTGTTTCTCCGGCTTTCTCTTGTTACCTTTATTGAATAAGAAACCTCATAATGCAATATGAGAGGAAGGTTTTCTTGCAGTGATTTTGAAAACATGAAACGTTTTGTAAAACCTCATTGTGAGTGCAAATCTTTAAAAAGAAAAAAGTAAGTAAAAAAACATAAAATAAGACCATAAGAACAGCAGGACCACTGGTTCAAACTGATTTTAATCCATATTTTAGAGACATTAAATATTTAAAAACAATGGAACTGCATCACAACTTCTGATCATCACATAGAACAACTTCATTATAAAAAGAACCATATAAAAGATATATAGCACTGATAGAAACAGAAAAAACAGCTGAAGTTGTGCAACACATTTAAAAATACAATGCAATCCATGTTGGGCGGATGTGAGTTTGTAGAAATCTGAACAATGACGCTCGTAGCCAGCGATGAACACCAGAAGCACAGACAGAGTTGTCAGGCTGAATCAGAGGCACTGTGTTGCTGCCTGTCTCAAAACCACCAGCGTCTGCCTTCAAATATCCTCATTTTACCGTATTGGGATGCCCAACATTTTAAAGGCGCCGTCTAGCATTTTAACAATAAATCAACAAGTGCCACATGAATTCGGATTCTGTTGTATAATTGCAATAGCCAACGTAGGTCACCAACAATAAAACCGTCTACTGGTATCGACAAGGTTTATGATTTAAGGTGTCTTCGTTTTGAGGGAATCGGGCCCTAACAACCACAGATAGCTGCTATGTTCTGCACCTTTTTTTAAAGGTCACAGTTCAGAGTCGTGGAGTTTACTGACCCTCTACCTCCCCACTGAGAGCAGCTGACAGTTTTTCAGAATGGCCGAAAACACGAAGGTCAACACAGTTTTTGAACTTCCTGTTTCACCTGGATAATTTTGAGTCACAGCATGATTAAACACTGTTGTGTCCGAGGAGGGATACAATAATAGCTATTACAAAACAACTGCACATGAGACAGTGAAACCATCAAAGCAACCATGGCGGAGGTTTCAAAGGCAATATTACTGGTTGATTGGTAAAAATTTTAGAGCTTTTAAACGTTTTCCTGGTCGCTGTAAAATTGATAAGGAACAAGCTGTCTAATTGTTAGTTGACAAATAAGCCACTTGATTAACTTACTGACAAGTTTTTAATGAGATGATTTGTAGGTTCGACTTCTGTACGGCCAGTATTTCATGTGTACTACTACATTAAACAAATACAATACACAGTACAAAGTGCTCATTAAATTAGCAACATTTTGGGAAATACGCTTTTCTTTTCTTTACGAGAGTTAGATGTGAAGTTCGGCATCACTCCCATGTCCTGTGTGTTAAATACAGCGACAACGCGTTAAGGCAATTAGCCTAGCTTAGCATAAAGCCTGGAAGCAAGGGGACACAGTAAGCCTGGTCCACAGTCCATTAATCCACCTTCCAGCACCTCTAAAGCTCATGAATGAACATGTTGAATCTCGCTTGGTTGAGCTGATGAAAACAGAAATGTAAAAGCATCAGTTTAGCGAGTAGCTCTTAGAAGTTTGTGTTTGTTGTGTGGATTAAACAACAACGTGTTAATCAGTGACTTTAAGAGGTGCTACAAATATATTTTAACTTTAGAGAGGTGCATGCTAGCTGTCTCCCCCTGCCTCCAGTCTTTATGCTAAGCTAGGCTAATTGCCTCCGGGTCTAGGTCCGTACGTAAGACACAGATATGAGAGCGGTTTCGATTTTCTTGTCTGACTGTCGAATAGAAAGTGCGCAAGTGTATTTCCCAAAATGCAGACCTATTTCTGTAAGTGTATTAAGTGGTTGCAGCTGAAGATATGAACTCAGGACTTACTTAGTATCTTAGCATAAATTAGAAAACATGTTATATTCTAACCTGTGCGGTAGTCAGGGAGCATCAGTGTCTCCCTTTGGTGACCTCAACAAATGATTATTCATCAGATAAATAAAGACTAATCTCTCCCAAACACTTGTTTCTAACACTAAGGACGATCAAATGGGGGGAAAAACCAAGAGAAAAGCAGCTTTCTGGTAGATTAAATGGATTTAAGAAGAAAGAAACCCTTTATTATCTTTATTAATACTGCTAGTTCATTTACTGTATGAGGCAGTTTTGACAATTTCCTAAGCAGTCAAAGTGTATCTGTGATTTTCTGAAATGCAAACAAATATTAGACGCTCATCACTACTGGAGAGATTATCACTGTATTATCGGCTTGTAACCATCTGTTTCGCTCTCTGTTGTAATCACAACAGCAGCGACGTCGTTATTTCTGTCACTGCTGCTTTTGATAAACAAGTTGACAACTGTGATAATGTAACAGGAGCTAATGAGATATTTAATAAGATGTAGAGATGCGGAATAAAAGACCATGCTGAGGCAGTCTGTCTCCGAAATGGTTCAGAATATATCGATATATTGACATTGCATATAGTCAAATGAGCTGTTGCATGAATTCAACATTTACCATAGTCGTCATGTGACATGTAGCATAGTGGGGTGAAACCAATGCTTCCCATGATGTCACCAATGCGATGTTTCGGACATTTTACAGCATATCATTGTATAAGTATATTGTATACCGCTGCATATAATCAAAATAAGGACCATTGTGTGAAATTAACAATAAACACATAGTAACATCACTGTTTCACCATTAAACAAAACAACATCGAACATCATTGAATTGGACTGAGCAACACAGTGGATCAACTATTGACTTGTCACGACTTGAGGTCAGAAACACTGTGAGTTTCTTTGTTGGCTGTTGTAGAAGTTCATTGGCTCATTGGAGGAGAGGGCGGGGGGGGGGGGCCTCCTAATTTGGCTTCATGACCTTCATGATCCCAGTGGGAAATGAACTTTAAAAAGGCATTTTTGTTTAACCACAGGGAATTTCATTTCCAGGCTTTCAGAGGAAGAACCACGAGTCCATTTTAAAGGAATATTTGACATTTCGAGAAAAACTCTTATTCCCTTTCTTGTTGAGAGTTGCCGCACTCACTCTCTGTGTGCTAAATATGAAGCTAGAATCGGTAGCGAGTTAGCTTAGCTTAGCACAAAGACTGTGACGACATTGTTTTTGTCATCACATTCACTATGACATCCACCTGCCGTCATGACAGTTTCCGGGACTGTCACGAATGCTAACGTAGCTGCTATCACATACGTAACCTTAACATACAAACCTTTTCGTGCACGTTGTAATAACTCGATTGTCACGATGCAGAATCTTTACACACGAACAAAAAGATCTAAAGCAGACTAGACACAATTTGCTAATTAGCAAGCTTTAGGGGCTCTAGAAGATGTATTTTGTAACTTTTGGAGATTCTTTATGCTAAGCTAACTAGCTGCTGGCTCTAGCTTCATCTTTACCATACAGGCATGAGTGGTATCAATCTTCATATCTTACTCTCTGCAACAAGGCAAATAACAGTATTTCCTAAAATGTTGAACATTTCCAGTTAAATGAGTTTATGTTCTTGAACGTTACTACCTCGATCAGACTGCTAACTTTAGTGTTGTGCATTTAAAGCGGCTCCGTATTTTCAGGTGACATTCACACTGCAAATGACGGGAAATACGTTGACTGTTTCTTTTTTCTTTTGTTTTTTTTCTTTTTCAAAATGGACACAAGTAGTTCTTGGTCTGAAGCTATCATTTATTGCATGCGATGGTTCAAAATTTTCAGGCATTTCAGACAAACCCATACTTGCTCAAATTAATCAAGAAATTAAAACCCAGCAACTGATGCAAATTTGACACGTTAAAATCACACATTTTTCTTAAAGCCAAACCCTGGTGTCGTCATAAACGCCAGTAAAAAGCTTGTGGAAACATTTGATTTTACGAAAAACAATCTCATATTTATACCAATATGGTATGGAAAATCATTTAGATTAAGTCTTTGTTCTTAAATAAATAGAGCAATTCCCACTGGACACAAATAGAGGCACTTGAGTTTCCTTTTTTTTTTGTCAAAGTGAAAATTACTTTTCACCTCCGCATTGTCTTCCATACACATTCAGCGATGGTCAAATGATCCAAAACTTAAAAACTCATGCTTGATGTGCTGGATTTACAGAGACCATGAACAAAGAAATCCACATTTTAAGTCTTTATAGCAAGTGTGAAATCACAGGAGAGGCCACGTCAAAACAACGGGGTCTCCTTTTGTTTTTATGTGCCACAAAGGGTTAAAAATCAGATTCTGTTTGGTGCTGTGTAAATGCAGCCATAGCCTGTGCATGGACACACACAGCCACACATACTCTCTCACACACACACACACACACACACACTCATATATAATTTCCCTATTTTCTTATTTCACTCCCTCACATCGAGTCATTCACAAGACAAAAAAAAACAAAAACAAACACTGTTTTCAGGATCACGGTCTGTACATTATGGTACACAAACGTTGTTATTGTCCAGTCGGGTGATGATTTAAATAGACTTGACAATCAGCTGTACACGTATACACACTAACAACACAACACGATAGCTGTTGGGAAACGACTGCAGGATTTCCAGAAGGTGACTGGATCTCATTAAGCGCTGCTGTTGCACAGCCTCTCTGACATCAGGGCAGAAAAGCCGACGTGGGATTTTCACCCTGGGTACTTGATCTGCACGTGGGTGACGGCTTAACAGGAGCCAAGTCACACTGAATCATGTAGTTTTCCCCCCCTTAAGTGTTTGACACCTCAGTGGGTGGGTTTCAACGGGAAATAGAACTGAGTGGGATTTCACAAAAGCCCATAACCAGTAAGAAAAGAACCTGACAAATGCTTTTTTAATTTTTATTTTCTGGATTAGAAGAAAAGCCCTCCTTTGTAAGACCGGTGAACTGAGTTCTGTTCCCCGGACCTGCGACTTGACCAGGTCTTGTAATCCTCAGTGTAACTAGGCTCGTCTTAACTTTTGGGTTAAACTGATTCGATTGTACCGAGCGGCTCCTGCATCTGAGATCCTAGAGCTTCTGTTTAAACAAACCAGTGGTCCAGAGGTTCACGTGTTGCTTGATGGGTAAACTGAGGTTATCCAGATACTTGTAGATGTATCGGAAGCTTTAAAAATGTTAGCATCACTGAATGATATTGTTGACTCCTTCACTGATGAGACCGTTCATCATTTCAATCAACATTCTCATTAAGGTAAAATCCTTGTGTTAAACATTTGAATGAAACTGGGCTAAAGTGGTACAGAAAACTAGGGTGGCGAGGGCATTCGATAATCTTATTTCTTGTGGGTTAAAGAGAAGATAATCCAGAATTAAAAAGCAAATCCAGATTTAAAGCTATGACCCTCAAGATTTTACTCCTGATTGATTTAACTAACAGCGTCTTAATGATGCAAGTCCCAGAGCGCTGCTCAAAGTGACTCGGTTATCGATCACCGGGGGCAGGAAACACGCTTTGAGGCTCCGAAACGCAACAGAACAAGAATAAGTTAATAAATAGTGAGGGTGTACGCCACTGACAGTGTTCAATTCATTAAAGCAGAATAAATGCCGGCCACAGTTTGACATTATAAAATTGTTAAGGATTATAACTTTCAAATGGTTTTATTTTGGCTGGCTTGTTGTCTTGTTGTCAGAAGCCTAGAAAACATCTGTATGTTGTTAAATTACCCAAGAAATCTAAAACACAGGCAGGTTCGGCCGGAACAGAAGCAGAGGACTAACTTCAGCCTCCATCAATTCAGCTCTAGTGGTTGTAGCTGAGCCTCTTTCCTTTACCGGCGAGGTCCTTATCTCAGGGATTGGACCGGAACTCCACTTGGATCAATATCAGCCTGAGGCTTTACTTCTAGTCCCGATCACTGATAGGTTTGTAGGCCACTGCTGCGGCAGATGAGCCTCTGCTGAGCTCCTTCCCAACCGTCAGCATCTTTAATCACACCGGCCTCTCACATATCCTTTTGAAAATGATCCTGTCTTAGTAAAAATACTTTTTACCTTCTGGTTCTTATTTCTATTTAGGGACACAGGGAGGTTTGTAACATCTATTGTATCTTTAGGACTTTAAGCTTCCTGCTCTGATGTACAGCTACAGATGCTCCAAAGAGCAGCGTCAGCCACATTTCACAGATGAAATTCCCAAACTTAGTTACTGTTCAGTCCTAATTGCAGGTGAATTTCAGCCTAATTAATCCACCCAGTCTGTGGTGTAACACTACCATGGGTGGTGTCGGGTCATTTGAAGGATCCCAGTGGGAACTGAAGCATTGTCCCGAGTCTCATCTCACTTGTTATCCCAGTTCTAGCTCCCAGGCCCATTTTGTTTATTATTACATATCTTTTTTAAAGTTTTGGCTCCGGTCCAGTCCTTACAGCAGGTGAGCCTCTATGCGGAGCCAGTGCAGTCCCTGCCTGATGTATCGGACCAGCTCAGTCATGCTGCTCTGCTGACTCAACGGCTCCATCACCGAGTCCAGCTCCTGAAAGAACTCTGCAGGAGGGAGAGACACAGTTACAGAGGGGCACTGCACCTGCTGCTGCTGGAGCTCAACTCAAACACAAGACTACAGGAGGGGGGGTTCTGATGGTGCTGTGGGCATCGAGAGGCAAAGTCAGGTCGGTCATCCATCCACACCCAGACACCATCAGGACCTGGTTCACACTTTACACAAGTTACTGTATGTCTGGTAATCTAATTAAAAAAAGCAAAAATACTTTTATTATATTAACTTTAAATCTTTAGCTTTATTTGGTAGCTTAGTTAGCATTAGCTTGACAAGCTCTTAGCATGTTAGTTAGCTTAACACATTGTTGATGGGCATACGTGGCTCCGACACTATGATGGCTAGCTTGACATGCAGTAGTAGCCCTACCTTGGCTATCAGTGGCCAGTCTGTCCGCCGTCTCCCAGTGTTCATAGCTGCGCAGGATGTTGTTGGTGATGTTAACGTGACTGGCAGCCATGTGGTGAATCCGCTGTGGAATAGCCACACTTCCTGACGAGCCCGGGGCACCTCCAGATCCTCCGCCTGCTCCTCCACCCCCGCTGCTGGCCGGGGAGGGGCTGAGTGAGAGGGGAGATGGAGTACCATTGACCCTGGAAAACACAGAGGATTAAACAGGGAGGTTACACCCAAGTGTTCAGTTTATATAGTAAAGTAGATTTATCTTCTGACTCTTGTACAGATTGTTTTTCATATATTGTTAGGTTGGATATGGGTTGGATATACCGGTTTCATGTTCAGATTTTGTAACATGTAGCCTGTATCCCCTGCTATGCTTGCACTCAGATATGTTCTTCTCCTCGTACTTAGGCTGCTTCTGTGAACCGTCTGCTCTCTGATTTCTGCGTCAACCAATGAAATGGTCTCACTGGACGCAGGTACTTCAGGCTGTAGGTGTTCTGAACGTTGACGAATACCTTTGACATCTTATAATTCTGTAATTTGTTCTTGCTTCATGTCTGCTGCCCGTCTTGGCAGGGACACTCTTGCAGAAGAGATTTTAAATCTCAATGAGTCGATTACTCCTGGTTAAATAAAGGTTAAATAACTTTAACTGTGTGGCGTGGCAGCACTGAAGAGACCACAGGTTCACGAGATACAGGCTGCCAGTTAAAGCACTGTATCACAACAACATGAACAATGACACGATATGCTAATGTTTATCATTCCACGCATTAATTATGGTGAAAATGAGTCAGACAGAATTACAGTCTCTTATTTTGGCTTTGAGGGAGTTATCATTTCAGGCCTTGAGGCTACAAAAAGTGTTAAATGGGAACCGGCGTGAAGCACTTCTGAGATCCACCGTAACGAACATCAGTCATGCTCGTACGAACCGCCCCCCCGCCTCTCACTGAGGCTGTGTGGCTCTGGCACTGATGTAATGTCTGTGATGTGGCCTTGACCCTCGCTGACCCAAGAGGCTTGTGCCTTATTCAGTGCTGCACGCACACACGCACACACACACACACACACTCTGAGCTCCAGTCCTGCTGTTTGTGCAGCGTCAGAGCTGTCCAAACTCATTAGCTTCACATCCACAACTCCTCCACCCCTCTCCTCCTCCATCTATCATCGCTCCCTCCATCACTCCCTCTCACCCGGCACTCAGCGGCCCCTCCAGTCTTCTCCTCCGCACATCTACAACAAATCAATCCTTTTATTTGCTTCCTGAGGGGTTTGTTTGAGCAAGCGGCTGTCAGGGGCGGCCTGGTATTTTGCAGCAGCGCTCCGAGGAATTATAAATTCTCAATCATCTATGTGAATGAAGGGGGGTGATACTGCATGTCTCTGTGTGTGTGTGTGTGTACTCACTTCCCATTGGTCCTCCAGGGAGAGGGTGCCTGGTGGGAACTTTTGGCTGAATTCTGGGTCACAAACAGACAAATTTATTAAAACTTTTATTTTATTTGTATAGCTTCTGATTTAATAGATACAGGAAATAAAAGACTAGTTGAGAGTGAAGAAAGAGAATTGATAACATGCACCAGAAGTAAGTTTTCCCTTAAATTTGAAGCTAGAGCCAAAAGAAGGTTAGCTTAGCTTAGCTTAGCATTAAGACTGAAACGGGGGGAAACTGCAAGCCTGGCTCTGTCTGAAGGCAACAAATCTACCTAGCAGCACCTCTACAGCTCAGTAATGAACATTTGTTTAATCCATACAAAAGCCCAAGTCTACAAATGACAAGTTGTGGAAACAAAACTGTTTCCCCCATTTCCAATGTTTATACTACGCCTGTTAGCTGTCGCTTCATATTTAACAGACAGATAAGTGTGGTGTCTCTCTGAAATAAGGTGATTAAGCATATTTACCCAAACTCTTTTTATTTTATTTGTTCAGGGTCAGGCCAAAAAGGCTATTTACAGTTATTTATTTACTAAGTGAGAAAACAAGATGAGAGGGGAGATGGAGGACCATTGACCCTGGAAAGCACAGAGAGGATTAAACAGGGATAGTAAACTAGATCTAGTTTTATAAAAACTCAACTAACTGGATTTAAAAGTTATTACCTTAAAATAAAATTTTTTTATTTTAAACACAGGGTTGTTTTTTCCCATAAATACAAACTATATATTTTGGATTCACTCTTCAGTGACGTGACAAACCACTGTAGACAAAAGCACCAGTTAAATATTAATGTTAGTATAACGAGCCGAACCCCACTGAGCCACCAATTTGCCCCACACAGAATCATTTCTCAACAATAACTTGTGTAATGTCACTCAGGGAAGCACTCTAACCTGTCAGGTGGATAAGTATATTACAGAACTGGTCTAAAATCAACTTGGCTTCAGTTATTTCTTTCTTTCTGTCATCACATACTGTATGCACACAGCCTGCCCACACGAACACAGCTAAACCCCCAGTCAGCCCCTTCCCACAAATCCAATCCCATCAATGCAAATGTGGCACCGAGATAATGACATCCTCAGTAATGAATTAAACTAAACATAATTAATCAAAACAAGCACATTAAACCCCAACAATCCACTGTGATGATTGATGGAGCTAATTAATACATTAATATCAAAGAGAAAGAATGGATTTTAATAACGTCATGCAAAATTAATGCACAGGCGCCATGAAAATGAATATGAAATGTATTTGAGGGATTGTAATTAGCTTTTCATGTTTTTCAACCGCAGAGGGTGAAAATGAGAGACAGGGGAAGGAAATAAAGTCTGTGTGTGTGTGTGTGCGTGTGCGTGCGTGCGTGTGTGCGTGTTACCTTGAAGTACTCCATGAGCGACCGCGAGTACTTGACAGCATGGTCTTTCTTCAGATGGAACATCCTCAGATACAGCAGAGACAGACAGCGGTTACTATGGAAACAAAACCATTAGAAGGCAGATGAAACCTCTGTACGAACTCCCTTTAATGCTCCATCCTCAGTGTTATTTTTGTGTCATCCACACACACACACACATAAAAAAAAAAACCAAATTGCACCCAGACTTCAAACACGAGAGAACTTCAGTGAGGTAAAGAATGTGGTGAAATGTATAATGCTATCATATGATTACATAAAAATACACAGGGTTGCTTGCGAATTGTAAATTCATTCATTCACAGAGCGCACAGAGTTATGGGAGGTATCATTCAAGTTAACCGAAAACATCTAAAGAGTAAGAAACAATTTGGAGACTTTTTTGGTGTCCTGGCTCCTCCACACACACACACACACCCACACACACATAAAAACAGCATCATACCACAACACAGCTAGTTTCTTCTCAGCGACGGTGGCTGAATGGCTGGCGAAGTTCTTCAACCTCATGGCGTACCTGCAGGGGAGAGCTCTCATTACTCATCTGCTGACATCTCCAGTGGTTTCTTATGGGCGTGAAAACACACACGTGGTTTCTCGATGATAGTGAATACATGGATACCTAAGGTTTGTTTTAATTAAGAAATCAAGGTTAAACTCCACCGAGGAACATAAAGAATATAAAACAGTGACACGTCAGTTGGTGATTAATTCCTTCAGCTCGCTGACAGCCAGCATCCACTCTGCTGAAGTGCCCGTAGGCCAGACAGGTCGCAGGTCGTCTTCATCTGCGCCTGTGGAAGGACGCACTTGTCCTTTGGTTAGTGATTAGATATGTATTTTTAAATACTATAACGCTGTTGCCTCCTGCCCTCCGTGACCCGGTCTGATTGCTTAGCGAGGTGGTCAATCAGTCAAAAAGGAATTCAGCAGTGACACATGTAGCAAGGGACAGCACTTGCACCTTTACATGTTATTGATCTCTGAGGGACGTTTCTGCTCCCTCCTCAGGGAGGTCAAAGGCCGGAGTCACGGATCAGCAGCCCTGCAGCTGGGAACCATTCAGCGTCTCGCTCAAGGACACTTCAGCAGGATGGATGAGTGCGGACAAACAGAGTTGAACCCGAGTCCTTCAGTTAAAATACTCTCTCCCACTACAGCAACCTGCTGTCAGCCTGCCTGCTTTCAGAGGTAGCAGTCGTTTGTTATTCTCATTTGCAGCTCTGGAAGGCTGGAAAACAGCTGAGATCCTGTAACGCAGCACCAGCTTAGCTTCGCTCATTAGCAGCACTGCAGGTCTGCGATGCTTCACACCGAAAAGGCAAAATGTGGGAGGTCAGTAGGTTGGACTAATAACAGATGTCTATTTTACATGTGAATCCTGGGTAGTAGTTTGGTAGTAATTATAATACAAGGTTCTGAGACTGAGCACATGCAGTAGTACGTTATTCATTTATTTTGCGTTTTTTAGGAAAAAATCTGGGAATTACGGTCAATAAAAGATGCGTAGTTGGGGAGCATGTATAAGGAGACTTTCTTGCAAGAACTGCTGAAATCTTAATGACGTGAACTTTAATTTTTATTTGAACTTTCTTCTAAGTTGAACCACCACGTGTTGATGCGTGTAATGTACAGACACATTATATAGCATCTCTCCAATAGTGCGGGAAACGCGGCTGCAGAGTATATCCAGTATTACAAAAACCAGTGGTTATTAATAGAAAAGTCTGAACTCGTTTAGCTTTTTTCTTTGTTTTCTATATTCTATATTTGTGTGGGATATACCAGAGTCAGCGGAAGGATGTGACTTTTATTTTGGATTTATATTTAAATTACATACATGTTCCTTCAAGGGAGTAAAGGCTGTTGATACATTCACACATTCATAACTCCAGAAGTGTTTCAGAGGCGTTTTCAAGCGTCCTGGAATCAAAGGAACCAAAAAAAAGGACCCAGGACAGGTTGCCCCAGTTTGAGCTCTATCTCTGGGTCCCGATGACGAGGAGCTGACTTCAGTCCAGCCAGATACAGAAGCTCATTAGCAACGGCTGGAGTCCACAGTCTATATAAGGTAACGTTATCATTAATCACTGCTGATCTGAACACCATGCACTTGTCTCGTATATTTCATTAAGGAGCGGTGACGTGGTTAAAGTTCATGACACATATGCTGAGTACAGTATGTTCAACTCTGCTTAGTTTTATCATTGTGTAAAATGTTGTTATTAGGTGCTAGATAGACGTCATCATAGGGATGTTAAAGCATTTAGCATACGTCCTTATTTTCAGTACATTTTTTTCAGCAGGGCTCTGATGGTCCTCGAATACATTCTTCATTCTCACTATAATTTGTACCAAATGACGTAATGCTCTGAAGGAACATTTGACATTTGATCAGTTTCAATTCACCAAAATCATCAGGAAACTGGACATAAATCTTATTTCTCCATTTCACTGCCCGTCCGCCCACACGCTACCTGATTAGCTCTACGGTCTCAGAGTACATGGTATACGGTGACTTGGCCTCCAGCGGATCTCGCTCCATGGCGTTGCCACACTCGATGAAGGAGAGGGCGCCGTCTGCGTAGTTCACCGCTTTACCAAATTTGTCCATCTGCACAGAGAAAGAGAAGAAAAGTGACAATGAGAAATGTAACAGAGGAGAGACGTGAATAATCAGAATGTCTTAACAGCATTGTGGCAGACGTGCATCTGCTCTCTGAATAATCTGCTAAAATGCAAATCCTCAGATAAATCTGAGTAAAACAATGCGTAAACATAAGATAAATAACAAGTGAAATAAATTGAATTAATTGTTTGGGGGGGGATCAGATAATTCTTTTGATATTGTATAATCTTGCAGACATCATCAGTCCTTGAATGCAACATTCCCTTAGAGACAAATGGTGCAATAAATAACACAAATTATACAGTGCAGCCCTTGATATGAAATAGATTTTCATTCTTCGGAGACTCGCTCTGCACACACACACACACGAGCGGCGACACACACACACATCTAAAGCGCACACATAATTACAGTCTAGACTGTAGAAGTTAATATTGTGTGTTTTCAAATCATTTTCTTGCTATCTGTGTGTATCTGTCTGTCTTCTCTTTGCCTCCTGCATGTGCTAGAGCATGGAGGTGTGTGTGTGTGTGTGTGTGTGACCTGTGATCGCAGAAAGAGTCGTGCAAGACAACATCTTACCAAAGCATCAGCCTTGTGCTTCAGCCTCTTGGCCTCCTGCATGTAGTAGTCTGCGTTGTGGACTCTGGGAACAGCACAGTGACAAGAGAACACATATCACATGTTTGCAGTGACACGTCGTTTAACACAACTTTTTTTTTTTTAAACCTGCATGTTAGAGTGATTTGCATAATCACAGGCAACGTGCAGCTGGCAGTGAGTTATACGCTGTAGCCTACTAAGGTATACACACACCTCAGGCGTAGTGTAACCTTAGTGGAACAACAAAACATGTTGTTTTATGAATAATGCAGGAACGCTTTAGGACAACGAAGAAACAAGATGCATCATATATCCAGGTCAACTTCACTGGACCAGTGGTGAGGGAGTTAATAGGCCTCAATGAAATCTTCACTTCAATTACAATCTCTCTTAATTGAATGCATTTTGTTGCACAGCAGAATTAAATAATACAATCAATGTCGGAGTAAACAGGAAGCAGATCGTCTTCTCTGCAGCTCGTTGCTTATAGTTACAGAAGATTCTACGAACGAAGAACAGCAGTGGTGGAAAGTCTCTGTTTGGACGGACAACCAGCTGGAACTGTACTGAAAGTAAGTGTTGTAATTCATTATTAATGTTCAATGAACCACTGGTTGTCAAAGCTAATGTTGTTTGTTTTCTTCCGGGAAAGGGTCACATGATAAGTACGTGACGAATCAGGGAAGGACAGGTCGTGGCTGATGAGACCGATCAGGAAAAGAACGTCATCATCTTCTTAAAACGTCCGTCCCTTCGCAATCAAAAGGTCTGAGGTGTGTCTGCTAGCTAAAGCTTTGTGTCGCACTGTGGATGTAGCCTTAGTGTGCGTGTGTGTGTCTACATACGTGATGCTAAATGAGAGTCTTGGCCTGCGAGGTTCGGCAGGTTCAACCAGTGGTTCCGACCACACCTCCGAGTCTGACTGTCCGTTGGCATGGTAACCGTCTCCGCTGGGCTTCTCGCCATGGGGATCCATTTCCTGTAGTACAGAGAGTTGCATTGTGACCCAGTGTTATGACTGTGTCACTTAGTGTTACATTGTGTGGTCTTCATGTGTGATGCATTCACTCGCAGCTGAAAGAACGGGACAAAATGAACCTGGGAGAGTCGGTTAAACTGTCCCAACTGTCTCAATCACAAACAAATTAAGCTTCTGCGCCTAAAGTCCTTTGTGCCATATGTGCACACTACAGTACGCTTTGCTTTAAAAGCCGCTTTGTAAATCCATATGACAAAGCTAACGTTCATTTTAATTTCCTCAAAAGAGAAATGATGTACACTTTCTTTAAATGCACTGATGTCATTTTATAAATGCGTCAACAGTTTAATGGTCTTTATTGAACGCACTTCTTTATGTATCTGCCGTAAACCAAAGCACTCTCATATTTTAGTGACTTCGTCTTCTGAAACTCAGACACACTGCAGGTGAGGAAACATGACTCACATCAGTGGAGATTTATATGTTTTAGGAATGGCATGTCATTTCCTCAGGAGTTATTTTTGGAACAGAGTCAGGTGAGAAGATAATGCCACTAGCCCACTATCACTCAAACACAGTGTGTACCACAGTGTGGACACTGAAGCATTGAGCCAATAATCTCTCTGGGAGTCTAAGTGATCATCATTTAGAGTGAAAGCTGAGGGGCAGAGCTATCTCTCAAAAACTTTAGTTTAATTAGAACAAATGTTCTTATGTAAACGGTGACGTAGTAACTTACGCTGCCATTCCTCGCATGTGATGATGACCCCTTGCCTTCACCTCTTCTGTGTCTGTGTGAGGACGACGAAGAGGAGGTGGAGGTGGAAGAGGTGGAGCAGGGCAGCATCCCAGCGGCGCCGCCCTCCAGGCCGAGGGCGGAGCTGCTGTCACAGGTTCGTTTGCGAGGAGGCTCGTCAGAGAGAGGCGACAGGAGGGGCGGGAGCAGCTTCTCATCGCGCCGCCGAGACTGCTTCCTGTTTAGAGAGCTACTGAACACACGCACGCACACACACACACACACACACACACACACACACACACAGGCAGAAGAAAAGATGAAGAATTATGAATAAGATGTGCTTTAATTAGTTAGCTTACTTGTGCCTTTTGCTACCATTGCTTTGTGGCACAGGAGTGTCGAGGCTGCCAGTATTCACTTTCTCAGGTCATGTGTACATTAGTTAATGCACTTAAAGGAAGAAGCTCCATTTTTAAATTCCTTAAAAGTTTGGCTCGTTGAAACTTCTGCAAACATCCCCACAGGATCACAGATGATCTTAACAACAAATAATCATAACAACAGATGATCAATCATGACTTATAAATCTAAATCTCAAATAACCAAAGCCACTTTAACCTCCCAGTACCGCATCAAAGCACAGACAGAGAAGCGTATCATTAACGCTCAAATATAAAAATTTTCTTTTGTTGATTGTAATTCATACACGTGTGCTCTGGGGATTCTGCTGCAGTTCCATTTCCCATGCTGACTCTGAAAACATCTTAAGTGGTTTCCAAAATGTCTGCAAAAAAAAAAAAAAAAGACTACTTTTTCAGATGAATGGGTCTTCCTAAAACACACACTCACTCGTGATGTTTTTCAGGACCTACTGAGCACACAGTGAAAGGGTACTGTACACATGCATGTGCGTTCAATCAATGCACAGAAATATTCTGTCGATACATTACAACTCATACCGAGAATATTCAGCCGGGGACAACGAAGAGACAGAAAAGTTATTCACTTTGGAAAAGTTTGTTTTGATCGCAGTTTGCTGTGAAACAAGAAAAGTGATACCATTAACTTTGTTAAAAAAAGACTAGACTCTGAATCCCACGGCTGTGATGAACATGCAAATCAATCAAAGGTCGGTCTCATAGCTGAGTGCAGCCCCGGGCCTGGATGGCCACAGCAGTGTGTTTATTTCATGCAGACTATCAGAAATTGTAGCTGCCCTGCATTTTGAACCACGTCTGCTGATAATGAAGTTATTTTATAAGAATATTCTTTTACTCGAGTCCTCCTGATGATCGATGTCAAGTGAACCTGTACTGCTGTTTTATGGAGGTACTTCCTGGGACTGAACTCTTTGGAACGTTAATTCCTTTCTATCTATGGCTCTTTTTGTGCCTCCAAACACCTGAGGAGAGGAGTCTTTCTTTGAATTTCCTTTTGTAGAGCTTGGACCGGGATCTTTTATTGAGGCAGACTTGGCTTGATTTGAAGAAGATCACACTCCTGACAAAACGTTAGAGGTATGATCAATAAATAGTGACGTTGAGCGGGATCTTCTCTTCTCAAGAAGCATCTCCTTGATTAAGATACAACACAAAGATCTGGCATGTAAAACCCTCCTTCACTAAGCTGAGCTAACAACGTCTAATATCTTTTTGCGGCTTCATTTGCAGTTGCTGAATGATATTTTCCTTCTAAAATGCCCGTAATTCTGCCTTCCTTGCTAGAACATCGCCGATTATTCCCTCAGCTGCCTTCTTGAGCTCTTGTGACTCATATTGTTTGCAACACAACAGATAATATTTTTATGTTTTTCCTCTGCCTGGAAACTCTGGGGGTTTGATGCAGCGAGAAAAGTTGCTGAGCTCGCAGAACAACGCCCCGAGCCCCGACATTAGTGATAATACACAGAACCAGGGAGACAAAGACTAATTAGCTGCTGCAGTGTGTGTGTGTGTGTGTGTGTGTGTGTGTAAATATGTGAGCATGTGTGTGCGCGCCTTTGTGTCTGTGCACAGCATAAATAAAGTGTGTTTGTATGTATGACTATGCTAATTTGCGTGCGTGTGTGTGTGCCGCCAGTGGATGCCTGTGTGTGTGTGTGTGTGTGTGTGTGTGTGCAGGACAACATGTGAGAGCTCTCATAGTTCTTTTAAAAGAGATAATAAGTTAAGAAATGTACAACCTGATAGCACAAAATGACCACAACCACAGGACATTTGACAAATATTCCTCTGTGACTCAATGGCTCAACAGTTACTTGGACAGGTTTTTTTTTTTGTCTTCTACAGCATTTTCTCTGAAAAACAAACAGGAATCAAAAGTTTGAAATTGCTATTTTATCGCTTTGGTTTCATGACTGCATGAATTCTACAGAATACTGTTACTGTTGGATACCGTCTACATGGATGGAGACCTGATTTCTGTCTGTGCAGCAGGGGCTGCAGTGAAGTTTTCTCATTTTTGTGGAAACCAAATCTCGGCACAGAGCAGCAAACTAACCAACCAACCAGCGGAGGTCAGGTGATAGGAAGTACTGACGGTCGCCATCTGTGTGCGAGTGTGTGAATGAGGCCAGGTATAAAGCGCAGACAGACAGGAAGGACATTTATCTAAAACATGACGCATCATTGATAACATGTAGGCTGAATGCACCAAAGTAATGTGTGTTAATCAGCCCGTATTTTTAAAACTAGTCTTTATCCTGCTCTAATATTATTCCCACACAAGTATCTGAATCAACTATAGAAGAATCCACAACATCTGTCAATTGGTTATTACATTTATTAAAAATGAATACACTCATGACCCACCCACTGAAAATATGTTCCCACGTTCCCACATATGCCCAGAAATCTTTTGTCTTACTTTACTATTAATGATCCATTTAGAAAAACACACACACGAGATCAATCTTTTGTGATTACAGTCACATATTTACGGTCCTAATTGGGATTTCTTGTGCTCAAACGCTCAACAACAAAGCAAAGGCAAAAGGTCATAAAGGTTTTACAAAGGCAAAACCAAACTTTCCTGGGGTCAAAACTGTGGGCGAACTGATGGTCGAGTGGTTAGGGCGAAAACTGCCAGAGCAGCGAGTCCGCTGTTTGGTGGACCGTTTTCATTCCCGTACATTTCCCGTCTCTCTCTCCACTATCAAAAAATTAAATAATCCCCAAAAAAGCCTCAATCCTTCATCTGTTTTTTTCTAATTATCTGATGTCAAAACACAACCTGTCTGATTAAAACAGGCTGTCAGAGTCGCAGGGTAGAGGCTGTTGAATGAGCTCGAGCAGGATGATCGCATCCTCCACTTTCACCGCTTCCATAAAAAGCCTCTTGGATGATAAAGAGCCACTTGGAGACGTCTGCTGTACAATGTCACGGGTTCAAGTCCAGGTCACCCCCCCTCTTTCCCTCCTACCTCACTCTGCTGTGGACTCTTTGATAACACCGAGACGCTATAAAAAACATTTCCTCTGTAGCTGTCACGTTGATGCTTATTTATAGAGACACCCAGCTTAGTGTGTTTTCAATAATTCACACGGAAAGCTGAAATTCACAATTTGTCATTCCCGTGTCACAGTGTGAATTGAAGTCGCCTCTCCAATGACTTCACCAGCACATTCAACATTTTAAGCCCTTTTCCTAAAAATACTCTTGTGTGGAAAGTCAAAGCCGAGTCTTCAGCAGTTAACAGGAATGGCTGCTCGTAGCGTCATGTCACGCAGCCTGTTTTATCGGATGGCCACTTGAAGTCTTGATTAACAAGGAGCACGAATATCTGTCCTCCCTGACTAACGTGGTTTGGAAACACTCTCACTGAAGTAATGCACGACAGTGTTCTAACAATGCAGTTTGGACCTTTTCCATTATGTTGTCAGGCACAAACAAGCACTTTTAGTGGACGTACCTTTCACCAGCACAACTGCCCCAGAGGATTACGTTGCAGCGCTTTCCTGGACGGGACCAGTTCCAAAACCTTTGGTAACTATTAGGCTACATCCACATTACCAGATTATTTCTGAAACGGTGATAAAACACTTGTGTGTGTGTGTGTTTTATTTTTATTTTAAAACCATAGTATCACGTCTGCTGGGCGTGCACGTGCCGGTGGAAACAGTACGCGGATCATCTTCTCTGCGTCTGGTTGCTTAGTTACAGAAATGATGAATTGATGAAATGATGCTGATGAATGAAAGCAAAACGTCTTAGCTCAACTACTGGATATGAGATTGATGCCAAAGAACACACGTCGGCCATCAGTGCTTTGATATGCGGTACGTTATTGTGAGAGCTTCGGGGATCTAGTTCATACTCACTCTGCAGAGCTGTTCTTGTGGTTGTGTATTGGAGAGATGCAGGGTGGGAGGAGCTGACAGTCTTTGTCCAATCGCAGCTTCTTATTGCCGTTGACTGCTGATTCACTGTGGTCCGACTGAAATGTACAGAACACACTATATCTCAGTGCTTTACGTACATTTGGGCCAGAAAGGCCACAGATTGAGGGTCGTGAGAGTAAAACACATGAGCATGATGGCAGAGAATGATTTGGGAAACTCATGCCACACCTTATGTTTCCTCTTGGTCTTGCTGGTGTGTTTCTCTGTCGGGACCACTATGTTTCCAGGCGCCTGCCTCCTGTGTTTGCCTCCATTCTCTCCTTTCTCCACCCGCCCGGGCAGCCTGGGATTACCCTGCTCTTGCACAGGGGGGTTGTCCAGGACCCCCAGACCCTGGCAAACCTTGTCTCTGTCCCTCCCCGTCGTCCTTTCCCTCTCCACGGGTCCGAATCTTTCTTTGTCCTCTCTGTCCGTCTGCCTCTCTCCGTCTGGTAGTCTGTCACCTTGCACTAATCGCTCATTTTCTTCTTCCTGTTTCTCCCCTTTAGGTATCTTCTGCCTCTCTCTCAGCCCCGGCCACTCTCTCTCCTCCTGCTTCTGTCTGTCTCTCTCTGCCATCCCTATCCTCTCCCTCTCCGCCGGTCTCTCTCGGTCTCTCCCTTCACTCCTGTCCCTTTCTGCAATTCCCACCCTGGAGGTTTCCCC
Organism: Nannoperca australis; assembly: GCA_036023655.1. NCBI lineage: Eukaryota > Metazoa > Chordata > Actinopteri > Centrarchiformes > Percichthyidae > Nannoperca > Nannoperca australis. The sequence goes on along the minus strand of JAVQJD010046836.1, from coordinate 26,081 downwards.
CAAATCCTGGCCCGGCACCCTGCTGAGCAAACTCAGGTCAATTTTCACCCATAAACTCTGGATCTCTTGGTATTCCCTCAAGGGGGAGAGAGGCACCTCGTGTCCTATGTTTGAAGGTGGCGACATGGACTCCAGATCTTTGCAGGGCCCTCCTAACCCTCCAGGATCAGGAACAGAAGTTCCAAATGTTCCACTTATGTTGCTAATGCTTAGGGAGTTACAGCTATTACTGCCGCCATTACCACCTCTGCTGATGCTACTGTTACTACTGCTGCTACCATTAGTGGTCACATTGCTACCATCTTTGACTCGAAGTCCCTTCCCTCCAAATGTCCCCAGACTGCCAGCAGAGGCCGGGCATGGCAGAGGAGGTGTGTGTATGAGTGTGTTGGACAGAGTCTGTGTGTTGATTGCAGAGCGTGTCGTCTGAGGCGGCAGGATCTTGATGGCTTCCTCTGAATCCGACTGGCAGTCAGAGGAGGAGGAGGAGGAATCTGTTTCGATGAATTCTCGGGACTTGGGTGTGATTTTGGTGTTTGGACCTCTGTGTTTCTTCTTATCCTGTTTGGACAAAAATGACAAAAAGAGAGAGCTTAGTTTTGTATTAAATAATACTGATAATTATTTACATGCACTGTGGCAGCTGATCAGGAAATCTGCCTGCACGGTTCACCATGCGAAACACTAAACTACTAGCATGATAAAAATAAATCTTGTCTTATCTCAGTGAAAAAAGAAAAAAAAATGTTGGCAATCGGGCTTATAGGCCATTTGCCGATGTGTTTGTAAGCCCCTGCAAAAAATAACAGCGGTTGACAGAAAGTATAATCAGTAAAGCTGAAGATATATATTACCCATGTGATAACATCATGCAAATGAGGCAGCACAAGCTTGTTCAACTAATCTGTGAAATGAGACGTTTGACTGTCAGTGATATTCACTGCGCACCAGTCACACAACCTGATGTTTGTCACAAGCAACTTGAAAAAGAGTTTTCAGAAAGAAAGTGTGTCTTTATCCCGGATCATTGTGTGTGTGTGTGTGTGTGTGCGTGTGTGTGTATATACACACACACGCACACACACATTTATTTTATATTTAAAGGCTCAGTAATTTCAGCTGCAGATTTCAGCATTGCTCAAACAGGAGAAAATAGTGCATTTGTTGGGGACTACTTTCAGCTGCGGAGTAATACACATTTGGTGCGCTGGTGAGTATTTACGGCAGCAGAATTGAATTGTCAAAATAAACTATGGTCCCTATGAAGGAACATGTCACCCGGTGCAATGGTTTGGTGTTCTTAGAAAACACTGGAGCTCTATGGCACCGAGGAAAAAGGAATTATAGTACTTTTAGTATAGTAGTTATAATAGTAGACTTTTGACTGGACTAAACCCAGAAGAAACTGTCTTACAGCTGTTTGTGCATCATCAATTCAACATTCTGACTGGCTGTTCTTGTGCTTCCATCTGCTTTGCTTATTTCCGTGTTAGCTCAGCAGAGTTAACACCTGCATCTCTGACCTTGTTTTGTATCCCACCAAAATGGTCCCTCAGATGAGGAATGCTTGATTTTCGATGTGAAATGATCAGTGAGTGTCGTTGGAGACAAAAGGAAGCGAGTAGCATCGCTGCGTGTGCAACATCAACACGAGAAAGCACCTTCAGAGGTTGATGCAGTGAAGAAAATACCACCAATGTTCCCAGTCCTGAGCAAGAACCCACACGCCTGGCAGACACAAAGCCACAGTTTCCTCAAACTTTTGGAATCAGTCCAGCGCGTGCTGCCATCTGCAAAATCCATTTTCAATAAACTGCATGCTGTGCTTTGTTGAAAAAGAGAGTGAGAGAAAAAACACTGGCCCCTGTATAATGCTTATTTCCACTGCTGGCAAAAGCTTTTCCTTCACAGTGTTTTCTGGAAAGTCCTTCTCTTCTGACTGTTGACGCTAACGCTAGCTGTCGTGCCAGCTGTTCTGCGCAGCTACAGCTGGCAGCGGATCAGGCGTCGTGACGGCACCCACAGGTTGCAGGTATTAGCGCACCTCTTGATTTATAGGTTAAGTTACTTTTAGGCAAAATGGGGGCATTTTGCAGTTGGTGCAAGCGTAGATGCACTGAAGCAGATTATGTAATGAACCCTCTCTGTGTAAATGATCAAATGACAGCCCTTGAGAATTAACCTCATAACCATTACATCCACATTCAGACTGTTTCTGTTTTTTTGTCATGCTTGATTCCACATTTTCTGCATCCTAACGTACCTTTAAAGTCATACACAGTAGCTGAGGTAAAACCTCGTAGTGGGAGAAGTGGAATTAGTTGATAAGCAGGAATGAAATATCTCATTAAATGTTCTGAATGAAGCAGAGCCTGGACGGCCGTCAGATGTCACTCCCAGGTCAATTTAAGTCTTGTTGTGGGCTGATGAGCTGCTGTTCACTAGCTGTTGATGTCAAAAGTCAGATTGCTTCATTATTATTGACGGCTGTCTGTTTACTGGTTACTTGTTACTTTGTCCCAGTGACTGATATAATGACGTGAGGCACCGGTGTCATGAAGCTCAACAAAGATGAGAACATGGCACATCCAGTGAGTGTTCCTCCAAAGACGAGCGTACGTTCATCCCTCTCACATGTCTATTGACACAATTTTTAACAATATGCTGTTGATTCTTTGTCAATGACGATGGTGTTTTGACATATTGTCCTAAACAATATGACTTTGGTGTTATTAAATGAATTTATTTAGAAAAACTCATCATTCCTCTTTCTCTTTTCAATTAAAGTAAAGATATTTACATATTTTCAACTTCTGCAGCTATGTTATCCTTTCAGATTGACCTCTTCGTTACATAAAGCCACCTTACTATGAGTGGTTTTCTTTCTTTCTTTCCCTTTTCTTTCTCCTTGAAACTACCCAATCTTCATAAACCCACCGAGTGTTGGCTCATTATAGGTTAACACGATGGTCAATGGTTCAGTTCTGTCTCCTTGACTTCCTCTCTTACTTTCCACAGTGCGATAAAACCAGTCAGTGTTGAGCCATAATGGTCATGTAATAATACAGTTTCTATCCTGTGGAATATTATGACTTTGTCAAATCATGCAGAGACTGTAAGGATGAAACGATCATCACAGGACACACGGACAGCGTTACACTGCGTGCAGCACTGTGTCTGTACATATTCCAGATGTTGGCTAGTACAGGGCATTATAACAGACATTAGTATCATTATGAGAGATCATCAGTGAGAAGACGTCTCTATGTACAAACCCCACATGACTAACCTGGTTTGCGCTGACAGCGGGTGCTGGCACCGGGGCTTGCTGTAGCGCCGCTGGTGGAGTAACTGCGTTGTTGTTTGAGTTGGTAGCACTGCGAGGTTCTTTCCTTGGGGCCGTTTTCCCACTGGGGGGTTTGCTCCGTGGCCTCGGGGGGTTCTGGTGCTCCAGGGAGGGGGGGGGCAACAGGTCCTTCTCTCTAACTGCGGGGCTGCAGTGGGAAACACAATAAGAGGAAGCGTCAGAATCCTGTGACGGCACCAGGGTTGGCCCCATCCCGTCCCTCCTCGTCGGCTTTCCTTTTCCCTCCAGGTAATTCATGGGTGGAGCTGCTGCTACACACCTGAGCAGGCTGGTCTATAAATCACACCTGCGTGATCTTCTCACTCTCTTTTCCAGGCCTGCGTACATACTGACCTGCTGACAGACAGAGCCTTTTGTATCGTTTACTTATTTACTTCATTCAAATGTTTAGTTTTCTTCACAGACTCTGCGTGGTCTCCCTCTTTTGAACGATCCAAAATTAGATTCACCCCTGAGCAAGGCACTGCTACCGTAGAGCAGTTTTACACAGACAAACAGTAGAAGATGATGTTTGCCATGTCCAGCCCCAGGGGGGTGAATGTGTGTTAAAAAGACAAAATACAAGACAGCGTGAAATAATTGAAAGCAGCATGTATTCAGCTGAACTTGTTTGGATGTGGGAAGCTTAAAAATGGAAAAGGGAAAAGGAAGAAGTGATTGAGGGAGAGAAGAATAAAGAAAAGTTGTTAGGAAGTCAGTTTCTTTTAATATAACAAATTAGCCACAAATCAAGCTCAGCAGGCAGTTCGGCGTGGCTTCTTCTCCGTATGAGCATCTTTCACAACAGATGTGGGAGTGACAGTGTTGAGTGGCTCGCTGTGAAGAAGCTCAGTGGTCCACTGGAGCCTCTGACAGTGTTGTGAGATTCAAAAAGTTAGCTGAAGTCCTCCCTCCCTTACCTGTGCTGGTTTGCTCGGCTCCATGTCTGGTTCTGATTATCCTCCGCACTGTTTGATCTCTCTGTCCGCCGGGGCTGTTTCTTCCCTGTGGTGTTCCTCCTCGTGGTCGAGACCTCCGGCCCCGACAACAGGCCCGGCGACAGCCTCATCTTTGACCTTTGGCCCTCTCCTGAAGCCTTCTGGCTGAGCTTGGCCTTGGCCTTCTCTCTGCCCGGGCTGCAGGGAGAAGGAACAGATTTTTGTCGGGGTTCCCTACAGTTTGTCCATTCCTATGTCATTCATTCAAATGTCCAAACAAATACACCTGTAGCTCCTACCAGAAGGCTCCTGCTCTTGCATCCTTGTGCTCCACCGTTGGTGCAGCTGGAGCAGGGGTGCCGTTGGATACGCAGGGCTTGGTCTTTGCGGCCGTACTGACTCCTGGCGCTTCACTCCTTGGAGAGAACGTGTCCGGACCCTGCGTGATGGAGCCTGCGAAGAGGACCACTGCATCAGTACCAAGGATTCAGAATCAAACCAGATTTAGTACAAACCGTAGTTGCTTGTAGACGCAGTAGCTGTTGCTGTCCATACCAACCTGCTCCATGATGTTCTTGCTGTGGCAGAACCAGGGGTTTGGTTTGAGCTTGGACCTTATTCAACCAGCTGTCCAGCTGCCACTTGTTGGTGGAGGGGGGCTCAGGCTATAGTGGGGAAAAACAACTTATAGGTTTTTGAACATTTCAGAAGTAAATACACTCGGCAACACCTCCATTTTCAGGATGGTTGGCACTCTAGAAGCAAAATTTGATTTGGTCCGAAAAACTTTCTCATATATATATATATATATATATATATATATATATATTTGTGTCTAGATCATTAAAGTGCTTATTATTTGACAACTTTGTCTCTTTCTCCACGTCTCTCTCTTTCTCTCAGTGGGAATGACTGAAGAAGCCTATGAAACCAGGCGGCGATGAGCCATTAAAATAATGTGATAAATAATGTTATAATTCAGCTTTCTGCAGTAGGAGTTTTATGACTTTCAGAGCACCACCCAGAGACCGTGGGAAGAGACCGTTTAATGTACAGCCAGTCAGACACACTGCAGGGTGAATAGTGGTGAATAGAAAAAGTCAGTAAAAGTGAATCTGTCTCTTTATGAAACGTAAACAAAATTGGAGACACTTGTCATGTCACTGTCAATATCTCGCACTGCCAACTGTTGAATGATTGCTTAATGATTGAGATTTCTAATGTTACCTGACTGTAAGATGACTGGTTGTCTCCAAACTGGAGTTGGAAATATGCATGTGACAGCTGTACTGATGGAAATAACCGATAGATTTAGATTTATAATAATAAAATGTACTAATTACTAATATTGTGATATGTGGTATATACACTTGATGACATCTAGCTCTTGTTCCTACTACATAAAGATTGAATACACTTATTTTCAGTGGCTATGGACCACAGCGTCTGATGTAGCACTGAGAAACTCTATATATGATAAAATACTTACATTATCCTCTGAACGTATTTTTCCATGTATTTCTGTATTATAATAATAATATTTGAGATATTGACATTTGTTACACAGATGTTTCTTCCACAAACATTTAAATGAGCTTGTTCCATCCATAAACTCGTGACATGTTGTTCACATGAACTCTTCCCTTGTGTATTTATGTGTTTTGATTTCCGTGTGTGTGAAAACTTTGTAACTACATGTTTTAAAAAGTGCAATATAAATAAAGCTTTACTTACTTCCTTCCATTCGCACACAGAAACACACTTGTCATCTTACCTCTGGAGTGTTTGTGCGGGACGCCTGATTAAACTCGCTGTCACTGGAGCTGCTCTCTGATTCGTCTGTGTCCGACTCTGAGCTGCTCTCTGATTCGCTGCTGCTCCCCGACGCTCCGCTACAGAAGACAGACACATATTTCTGTTTTGTTATGTGCTTGTATGTTTAATAAGCACTTCCTTCTTAGTTGGAAAATCAAAGGAGAATTTCTTGCTAAATCTAAAAACCATTAAAGGACAACGAAAGGTCAGATCTGTAACATGAGAGGACTTCGGAGCACATCGATGGCCACTGTCACCTCCTAACAGGGTTACATCACAAAGTTTCACGCAACAAATATAATGTCGACTCTCTCCTCTGCTATTTGATCATTTAAACGAACCACCTGCTAGCTGTATCTGGCTGAACTGAAAAGAAAACACTGATTCACTCAGAACACAAGATTCATCTTGATGCAGATGATGTTTTACTTCATCTTCGAGAACGATCAGACGCACCACAGGAGGCACTCAACCTCGTACACTAGCTGCTAAGGAAAACTTTTTACCTCAGCATAACTTCCTTTTTTCATTGACTGTATGAATGTACATCCAAATAGACTCTGTGTTCACTCTTTCTTCACTATGGTTTAGCAAATCTGATGCATTACTTCGTCATCAAAATCATTGGAATTTCCTAAACTTCCTGGTGGACAGCTCTCAACATGAGACGTGTGTGCATGTGTGGTAGAGAACACGTTTCATTCATTGCTTTGTAATGAAGCCCCTGTTGTCTTTACTGACTCATCCCGCCTGTTAGTCTCAGTCAGTGTCAGGGTTATTTAAAGCACCTGCTGGGACATGGCTTTCTCTGCTGCCCCACTTTATCCTGTGGCTTTGGATTCAAGACTGTAGCTTCTCTGCCCGTCTAGTTTGAATGGGTTGACCTGTGAGTGAGCTTGTTTGTTTCTCCAAAGTCTGTTCAGCTTTTGCTCCCAGCTTCAGTTGAACCACCTGAGGAAGCATCCTGGGTATTTTCTCTTCTCTGCATGTTGTGGTTACATTTTAAAACGTATACTTGATTTTATTTCCTGCCTCACAGATTAAAACATCACAATATCTACATTCAACTACTAATCCATTTGTTAGTTTCAGCCTCTACTGATGTTTACTGTAAAGCTTCTTTTCTTTTGTTTTTAGTAACTTAGTTTTTCAGTGGAGAACCTCTCGTCAGATCTTATCTTATGTTTTATTTCCTGTGGTGAAATTTCCCCAGGTGCTGTAGTTGGATGTTCTTCTCATTCCTCCTCATCTGTACATACAAAATCTGCTCTACGCTCCAGCCCGACTGGAAAAAAACAGACAACTTCACCACAAGTTTAAAGCCACATCTCATCTGTGGACTTTTTTTAGAGGAACTTTTATTAAAAATGAAATCAACATAATTCATAATCTACTCCAAACCGCCTCAATTAGCAGAATGTGTCATGTAACTCTCCAGGAAAACAGAACACTTTCTAAGCTGTATGATTAATCTTTGTGAATCTGTTCTGCTGCGTTTTTTGTCTCGTTTTACCAATTAAACAAAAAAGGATGATAATTGGGGAAGCCAGCCACCCTGTCACTGATTCAATAAAAATTAAGCATCTGAAATAGAATAGAATAAACGGCTGTTAATGAACGCATAAACACAGTGAACCTGTTCCACTGCCTCGTCCTCCCTGGTGCTTTGGTTGGCCTTGTGTTCATCCATCCTTCCACAGTGCTTTGAAATGGCCTCCTAGAGGCAACACACCCGCTCGTCCCGACTTAAGAATACGTTCAAACGCACCTCAACACACACATGCACAAACACACTCGCACACACACACACACACACACACACACACACACACACACACACACAGAGAGAGACTGCAATTATGTGTAGATCTCTTTGTGTGTGTGTGCGAATGTGCACGTAATTTCAGTTCAAGGCTGCCATCACAGCAGGCACCAATCTGTGTGAGCAGTCAAGCAGCAAATCCATCAACTATTCCGCAGGCAACACACACACACACACACACACACACACACACACACACACACACACACACACACACACACACACACGGACAGATACTGTATGAGAGCAGTCTCTGCCCTGTTTTTCTTCTTCTATCATTACTCATCTCTTCTCTTTGTCTCGGCCTCTTTCTCCCTTTCAATTTCAATTAAATGTTCACCTCAGTTTGCTCTATTAGCATCACAGTTGAAACAATATTGGCAGAGCGTCGAGTTAAACTCCCTGTATACATATTTGTGTGTGTGTGTGTGTGTGTGTGTGTGTGTGTGCTTGAGTCTTCCCTATTCAGACCCTCCTCCATGCAATCACTGCCAGTTGTGTGTTTGGAAAACATAATAAAGCGCCTTCAGGAACTGTTTTGAACTCATGTGAAAAAGCTAGTTAGATTCTGATTTTAGGAAACAGTGAAAAAAGAGCAAGACTGTCTGTCTGGATGTTCTTTGAGGTTTTCATTGCTGGTGCAGGCTGGTAAACCAGCATCACAATAAAACAAGGAAGATAATCAGAGACATGATTCCCATTAGGAACTTATTGCTCATCACATTCAGCTTTCTCTCTCAAAGAAGGAGAATTTGAGTTTCTTCCGTCCACATTCTTTCTACACAAATAAAAAAATGTGCTAAAGACAAGGTTGTAAGAGAAACATGTACCACATTAAGTGCTGATCGTACATTCAATAAACAGTGCATGTTCACCAGTACCTAGGAATTGTGTTCACATTTGGCATTATTATAGTAAGTATAATGGTATACTATAATAGTATTATAGTGGCTTTAACATAGTTTATTTGCCATACTCACACTTTATACCTAATCTTAAACCTGCATTCATTCATTCATTCATCTTTTTGCCACTTGCGGGCAGCACAACAAGCTGCACAATTGATGATATTGACAGCATATTACCATAAAAGTTTAATTAATTCTCATCAGAAGCGAAACCTTTCACATTACACACAGTTATCTGATCTATTGTTAATATGAAGATATTGTCTAGTGTCACTTTTAACACACAGTATTAACATGTGCAGATATTGTAGAAAGGAAGATTTACAAATGTGTTGGTGATGAACAAATATGGCTGTTTCTGAAGTCACTCCCTTCTTCACTCATTCACTCCTTCACTGCTCCGTACAGAAAAGACACTGCAGTTTACTCTATAGTCAGAAGTTAATTGAGATTTCAGACACTTTGCATTGAGAGTAGTAACAGTAGTGTTCTATTGTTGCATTGATGTGCATGACTTGGCGGAGGTAAATGTAGTGCATTACTCAGTAAATGATGATTTCAAGCCATAAATTCTCATTAAATATAGTCTCTTTCAGATTCGTCCAGTATGAATGTTCCTGCCTGGTGACTGTTGGCTAATTGTAAAAGTATAACATCTATTTTCTTCTGGACTATAATGCACGTGTTGTGTTCATCAGCTGCTACCACTGCCTGACACACAAAGAAGATGTGCTCTGACAAATTACATGTTAAATTCACAGAGGTGACGTTTCTTGGATCCAAGCCGGTTCATATGTGGAAGGTAGAGATGCCAGACAGATGGCGATAAGAGACATTTCCTGGACTTATGTCCCTGTCTGTAGTTTTTTCTTATGTCCCTCTTTGCTTTTAAAGCATCTTTTGATGTGAAACTAAAGAGAACCAGGAGTCCTGTGAGTCAGCAGCAGCTCGTATTTGTGATTCACATCTGAAAGGAGATACTGACCAGACGGTGGCACAACTACAGTATATAACATGTTTTATTCATCTTTTAAACTTCTGACAACTTTATTAATTTATAAAGTTTGTGTTGTTGCTGAAAACATATTAAAAAACCAGAGCGGAAAATAATGCATATATGAAAAAAATCAAAACAGAGCTTCTTCTGCAATGGTTTAATGGCAAGAATTTGTATATTCAGTATCAATTTTGCCAATTTTAAATGGAAAATCCCTCCTTCGGTACCTCCAAACGGCTTTATTTTGACATGGACATTTTAAAAATCCTGAGGTCAAGGAAGTTGTCTCTGTTTTCTCTATAATTCCAACCAGATCATGCAGCAATTTCCAGTAAATTATTCGGAAAACTGGGACTTGGCGGTAAAAAAACGAAAGTGTTAGCATTTAATTTCCCAACATAAAGGCCTAAATGTCGTTTCAAAGCCCCTAACCCAGCATACAATTTTTAATTACTGAATTCTGGTGGAAAAAAGAAAACTAGTTCTTAAAACCTATAAAATGATGTTTTTAACAACCCAGAAACTCCTCTAAGTTTTACTACAACTAAAGAGATTCATTAATGGTAGTTACGGCAAAAGCAGCTTATATAACAAAAACTGGCACTTAGTTTTCCTGGAGAATAAATATTGATAATGCAGTCTGGACAGCGTATCGCAGACGCAGTTTAGCTGCTTTTAATTGTGCATTAAAAAAATTATGAATTTCATCCAAAGCACCTTATTGTTTGACGAGTACCTACATTGACACAACATTTGGCAAGAAATCAAGTGTCTGCTTTGTAGAAGTGCAGAAGTTCTCACATGTGCTGGAAATGCTGGATAAGAACAGATTCCTGGGATTGCTAAGGAACGAATGATTGAATGAATTCATGAATTTTGTCTACTGGATGTTTACAACATGAAATGCAGACGAGAGAAACTCTCCTATGGGTTGTACGTGCTGTACGAAATTGTGCAGGCGCATTTACTAAATTTGATGGCAGTGTTTTTGTGGTGTTTCACATCATCCTTTCATTTGCCAAAAAGATAAAGCTGGCTGAAAGCATGAGACGAGTCTGTATTTCCCACACTGATATGTTTGTATTTTTGTTTAAATAGCAGCGTGTGAAGTTAAAGGAAAGCGTGAGTGTCTTTTCCTCTCAATGGGATTTTCAGTTGAGTGCTCTCTAGCCTATTTTATTCTGGCAACATAAACAGTGTGTGCTGGAGGAACAAGATGAAAGAAGATGAGTGTGTGTGAAAGCATTACATCTGGCTCGCTTTCCTCTTTTTTTCCCCTTTCTCAGGAATCAGCCATCAGCCGTCGAGAATAATTTAATGCCGCAGTCGGTGCCAAAATAAAACGCCAGCTGGTGCAAACTGACAAACTTTTTTACTTACGTTTTACTGGACATTTTAAATACATTTCTGTGAAGTAAAGACATATAAACTTCATCCAGGAGTTCATTTGTTTGAGGTTTAGCAAAGCTTTTAATCTGGATGGATGACTTGATGGACAACCACTTAGTTTTTTTAATTATATTGTGCTTGTAGTCAGTTATGGTAAAATGCGTCACGTATGTGTGTGTTGGTATTATTGTATCTTTTACTCAGGTATACTTCAAGAAAGTCTTATTTCCACCTCACCTCTCATTATCAGCCACATATTCTTCACATCCTTTGTTTCCCGTAATATCTTATTGGCCTCATTCATGGGTTAATAACCTCTTTTCAGCTCGATGAGAACATGAGAACAAACTAAGAAACACACACAACACAAACGGTAAATAAACACTATAATAAAGACAATTCCCTCTTCAATGTTTGCACACAGGTGTCTTTCTGTCTCTTCTACATACATCAACATCTTTGCTTATTCAGGACGCAGGCGTCACTCTCTCTTTGCTGTTTATGCCTGTGTCAGTGTTGCATAAGTAACACAGATAAGACTTTATAAAAGCCATTGTCAGATCTTCAGGCTCCAGCAGCAGCTTGGGTGTCTGTCTGTTTATTTGTGTGATAAAATCACAGGCACCACAGGGGAAATGAAAGGCCTTACAGCCTTGACAAAATGATCTGCTGGTTTGATATGTCCAGTGGGCGACGCAGGATCCACACCACACCCACATACTCGCAGGCTGCCGCTAAGCTAGCAGCTACATTTTGGTTCACAGCGACCTACAAAGATGCCAGTATTCATGGTGGGCGCCATCAACAAGGTCAAGAGGAGAAGTGGCTGTAAACAAAAAAGGTATTTTTTACAGTGCGCCTGAGAATGACCTGGAAAACACTGCTGTGTCAGTTCACTCGTGCTATCAGCAAACAGCCTGAGGGGAAAGTAGATGCTTCCAACTCTGGGTCACCGAAACACCGCTCTCCTTCACCTCAGTGAGCAATTCAACATCATCTTCCTCAGCCAATCACGCACATGCAAACACAGAGGAAGATCACCTTGTAGCTTGAAAGGTGCATTGTTTACCTCGTGATCGTCACTACAGAGGATACAATGACGTCTCAGACTGGACTTCCTGGATCACACCCTTGTGACCTCATTGCCTTGTTACCTTACATTCTCTCACCAGCGCAGCCCCTTTTTAACACAAAGCAGTCTGAACGCCTGATTATACATTATGAGCTCCAACTTCTAAAAACTTCACTAACTACAACTATTGATATTTAGCTTCATTAGGCTGCTAACTAGCGAGCAGCAATTATAGCGAAGCAAGCGAGATTAATATTCAAATGAGATTGCTAGTCAGCACAAATTTTAACTGCCAGTCTGTGTTCAACCACATTTGCTGCTCCCTCCACTCTGCCGTATCTCACCGGTCATCATTACATCTTACCTGAACTGAAATCACTTACTTGTGTTGAAATGAATGTAAAGGAATTCATATTTGTAGTCTGAGAAAGCACAGGTACAATAACAACACTGTTTATTTGAGTTAAAGGTCAAATCTGCTTTTTTTCCAGCCATAAATATATTACAGACATTTAATGGAACTGAAATGTGAGAAGAATTAAATATTTTTTAGACTGAATCCGTATTGTGATCCTCCACCTTTTGTAGCAAACATGATGTGAGCTCATCCCAACACTGACTTGCTCTTCATCTCACGGGATGTGGTAACGTAGCAGGTCACGGCTGATGTTTAGCCTCCACTTCCAAGACTTGAGCTGACCGTCTGGTCATCTGAGACAGGACGTCGGGACCATTTTCCCTCTTTAGACCGGTGCTTTGCATGTTCAGCCTTGACATCTACGACCTTTATCTATTGATCGTGTGCTGAAGGCTCTTGCCTCCACCGTCGTTGTTATTTTCTTTAGAGATCGTCTCTTACAGACTAGAAAGGATCTGATTTCATATTTCATCCTGGGCTTTTGAAAAACATTAACAGGAGAGTGAAAACCTGTACATTTAACACATGGTTGGGTTTTTGATTATATATCAAACTAACCCCTTGATCCAAACAACAATAGCAATCCAACCCAACAGAGACACTTACAGAATTTCTTTCTTCAGTGTTTTTTAAGATGGGAAGATAACACGTGCAGAAACTATAATAGAGCAATTGAATACATTTTTGTAAATTCAGATTTAAATATGGTTGGTGGCTAGCCAGTAATGAGTGAGATATGTGGGCTTGTGCTTGGGGAATTTATAACATCAGTATCTGTAAAGTCCTGGCTACGGTCCCGCATATCTGAATGTTTATTTACACTCTTCTGTCAGATGAGTCGGTGATATTAATGTTTGCAGAGATCACTGGTTATGTGGTGCACAAACATATTGACGTATTGTATTTAGGTTGTTTGCACTATTGTCCACATATCCTGGATCTATTTATTATCTAAACATACTGAACTGTTCCATTCCTCACACATGATTTCAGAGAGGAAGCAGATATTAGCATCCTATAATCATTATGATGTTTTTCTCCAGGGTCTGTCTGTGTTACACTGTATGGCTCCGTTTGGACTGCGTCACCATTAATTAACCAGCAGGAATTCAACATAAGGAGGACTATCAACAGACAATAGACAGTTACAGCTTTTCTTCTCTCTCCTCCCAATCACTTCTGCTGGAAAACCGAATTGATCAGCCTCTAAAAACAATAGAGTGGATGACTTGGAGCCAGGCAGATGAACTGCAGCCAGCAGAGATCAGGTGTAACAGAGTGTGGAGCAGGAGTATCATGCTGAAAAATGCCAGTTGCAGTCAATCTCTCACATATAGTCCTGTAGGTAAGAATAGGCTCGTTACATGACTAAAGAACCGAGTGAGAATATGCTGAATTATAAAGGTATTACGGGACTGTGAAGTGAAGATGTGGAGGCCATCTGGGCTCAGTTCATCTGTCATCTTATCGTCTGTCTTCAGCTCGCTGCTTCTGCCCTCCACTTGGCAGGGCTTCCCGCTGCACAGCTGGCTTTACAATCTCTCTCTCTGTCTCTCTCTCTCAATCACTCCCCCTCTCCTGTGTGTGTGTGTGTGTGTGTGTGTGTGTGTGTTAGCATGCATACTTGCATGTGCGCCTGTTTATCTGACTCTGAGATGCATGTAATATGTAATAAGCATGATATGTAGAGCATTTGGACGGGAGACCAAATACTCGTCCAAATGTATAAAGCTGTATGAACCATTGACAAACAAATGGTGCATTATTTTACCAGAAGTTGAGAATACCATTCATATATCTACCGATAATTCTATTCCAATACGTGTGTTTACGTGTGTATGTTATTGTGCTGAATTACGAACAGGATATTATAAATCCTGTGTGGATTTAGCAAAAACATTTAGTTTGAAGGGTGCAGTTTGACACTCATCATCATCATCATCATCATTATTCAGTTTTATGCAAATCAGAATCAGAATCAGAATCAGAAATACTTTAATAATCCCTGAAGGGAAATTGCTTTCATGAAATGCAATCATACAAGAGATATTAAGGATGTGGAATGGGATAAACTACCCAGATAAACTATCTACAGCTTGAGAATAGGGGCCCAGACACTAAGCAGATAGTGTTCTCTAACACATATTAAATGCTCAAATAATCTACTGGACTGGATCTTCTTTGACTGACTGCACGAGAGGGAACACCTGAGCCAGTCTGATGCCTTTGTACCTGATGAAGAGCCAATTTGGGATCGAAGTTGAATGTAATTTTTAAGGTTAAAGTTTTAGAGGGAGCATTCTGCAGCTATAGGGAAGCAGAAACACAGTTGAACACATCCAGTATTATTTTTCCTATTTTAATTGTTGCTAAAATATAATTATGGGCCCGAATATATTTATGCACTAAAAAACAAATGTTCTATATTTTAGCAGGAAGTAAAGACACTGTTTAATTTTATGACTTGTATGTGTTGCTCTTTCCCCGGGAAGGTTGTCTTCACTCTACATGTGAAGCTAAGTTACTTTAAACAACTTTAGACTGGATGTGTTTATCATTTTCTACAGTCTTATTCATTTTCATGCATACATCTGTTAATCAGAAGATCATTTTGGTGAGAAATGCGTGCTGCAGAGATGCCAAATAGCTTGCAATGCCAGAGTGTACTGTAGAGACCATATTGGCTGGCACGGAGCATTTTGTGACTCTCTTCATTGTGGCACAGAGAGCATTTAAAAAAAAAACCCCTGTGGATGCTACAATTGCAGGGAAAAGCAGTCCTGATTTAATACAACGCAATGCAGAGGTCGACCCACTACATATGCATGTATTGATTGTTATTTCTGTGGAGTGTGTGTGTGCATGTGTCTCAATCATCAGACATGTGCTTTCTCATCCCTGAATTACTCAAACAAACACATCGTCTTGTTTATTGTGTAATGAAGTTAACATACAAGGCTAAGATCGTATCTCATGTATCAGACAGAATCATGCAGTGCATTTATTATAGATGGTTGCTTGTGTGTCATAAATGTTGAATTTCAAACCTGAAAAAACCCCAAATTCACCTCTTCACAAGCACAGTTGCTGATGCGTTCCAGCATTCAGCAATGCATGCGTGAGTGTGTGTATTTGTGGCTGTGTGTGTGTGTGTTTGCCCGGGGCAGTACTGTGGGGAAGGCTATAATAGGTTTCCATTCCTACAAGTGTAATGCTCCCTGGCAGAAGCAGGAGCAACAGCGTTTGAAGAAGTGCATCATATTTGAACTCATGTCACACTTGACACAGCTGACTGGCAGGGCACATTCATGCCGCTTAACCTGTCTGTGTTTTTAACCTCCAAACATGTTCGTGTTATTGATCATGACTGTCAACACAGCTACATTTCAGCAGAAGTAAAATGATTGTTGGTTTCTTTTTTCAGCAGGTTTGAGTTCCTGCAGTTAAATTATTCACGACAAATAACTGATTAACAGTCTATTTGTTTCTGGTATAAATGCAGTGTAAATGCTGCTCTCATAATATAATATTAACATAAGAAGTAAAGACTTCTTGTTCTTGTTACCCATAAACCCATGCTGTTTTAAGATAATCACCACTTGCTTGGAAGAGGACTGACAATGCATCTAAGGTTCAGGGGTCTGTGGGGTATATAATTTCAAAGGCATCGATGTCACCACGCCAAACGAACCGAATTACAAAAGTAGAAAAAAAAGTTTAAAAAGAATGTGCTCAAAATATGCAACACTGAATTTAACCTTAAAGGTTTGGTCACACTTTTAACTGAAAAGCCCAAAAAATAATATGTAGGCTACATATCTTTTGTTTCATCTTTTGTTTGCTAAGCTAAGCTACCGTAGCTTATTAGCTCTGTGGCACGATCAGCATTTATATCTACAATTACAATTGAACCTTCCCTCTTGGGAGTATAAACACAAAAGAGAACTAGTTTGCAGTTATGAGACAAATGGTACAAATACATGTAGTCTTTGGAATAAACTGCGTTAACTGTAATGTTAGCGAGCAAACAAGCTAGCTAGTATGCTAAATGACGTTAGCTAACTGCTTGGAGAACTGTTGTGACTGACTAGTGCTAGTGTTTCGGGCTGACTTGCTGACTTGGTTAGGTACAGTGTGTTGCTGGAGTGACCGGGGGCTAACTTGTGTTGTTTTTGAGTCAGTGTCAAACAAAAAGCCAACAATCTGACAGGACAGACGTCAGTTGTAGCTTGCTAGCAACGTACGCGCCAAACAATTGAGTGCAAGTCGAGTGTGCTAAGACTCTAAGACCAATCTCTACCCCCCCCCGCCTCCTTCTCCCATTGTCTGTATATGAATACATTGAAGTCACAAAGCCTCAGGACAAAAACAGCATTTTTTCACTCAAGCTGAAACATTTTCAGCTCACACGGTCATGTGATCACCTCAACATGTGTTGCCCAGGGCAGATTTGCCTTCACTCACATCTTTAATTCTATTCAACGTCTTAGTAATGCCGTTACTACTAAAATAATTAGAATAAAAAGACAAGTCTATATAACTCCAGGCAGTTTTCCTCACCGGGGATATATGCCATAAAAGAAGCACATAGGATATAATGAAGAAAATACAGGAGAGCGCACAAAGATTTTAAAGATTACAGAGCAGAGGGATGGATGGGGTGGGTGGTTGTGTGTGTGTGGCAGCAGCATAACGATTGGTATGTGGGTGAAATTGTCAGAGCAAAGATTTTTTTTATATTTTTATGTGTGTGTGTGTGTGTGTGTGTGTGTGTGTGTGTTGCTCTCCATGGGGGATATAGCCAGTGGATCGCTCGCAGCATCTCTAGTCCCAGCGTCCCCGCGGACATGTGTATGTGTGTGTGTGTGGTGTTCAGTGGATCGGGCTGCAGAGTGAATGGGCTCATTAGCGGTAGCAGAGTAACACATGGCCTGGGGCACACACAGACACACAGCACACACTCTCTCACTGTCTGTCTCTCTCTCTCTCACACACACACACACACACACAGTCACACTCCAGACTTGCATACTAATGCCTTCAGACTGTGAATACAACAAGCCTCATTTATAAAAGATTCTTATATTCTTATGCACCATGTCTGGGCTTTGCAACATGTTCCAAGCAAAAGATGAACTTATGAAAAATTGATCTTGGTGCCAAAATCAGCTGTTTACATGAATTATCTCCCAATGTTCTGTGGTGTTACAAATGCAACTAACATTTTTTTTCCTAATGATTAATTAGGTGACATGTTCCCTCAAGATGTTACAGGAAGACAATAATGTGCTGCAATGTGTTGCCCACACAGAATGTGACTGGAAAAAGACTTTATCACCTTCAGAAATGACAAAGACAAGATTAGTTATTATGGACAGCTGTTCATCTACATTGTCTCCAGTCTGTTAGATTCACCTTTGTCTAAATTACAGGGAAGCAACTTAATGCCTTGCACCATAAATAACACTTTGAAGATTCAACCTATTTGCATTAATGAGATTCTGGTGTCAGTATAAACCACAGACTGTATATCAAGAACGATATCTCCACTTCCTCCGACTGTACAATAATAAAATAAAACCAAAATACCCCAGATTTGAAGCCAGAGTTCCCGCCTATACACCTGCCTGAACCTTGTTGTCAATCATGACGTGACACCCAGTTGATATAGCATCAAATACCTAATTAAAACCAAACTTATCAGAAAGGTTTACACTTGAACAAACACCAGCGTGATAAGAACTTCCTAGAAGTGACTTCAACCTGCCACCAGGAAAATATTTTGGCTTCACTTTTGGGGAGCCGTCATGTCGTCCATCTTTATATACAGTCTATGGTACTGACAATAATATGGAATAATACAGACTCTCAACACACAAACAGAGATGGCTGAACCATCTCCATGATTTAAAATGCTCTGAGCCTGTCCTGACATCACAGTATATGCATTCTGGGTAGTGAAGCGAAGGCATCACCACCAATACGATGAAAGAAACTCTTCCAACACTGCACTGCTACAGTAGCTCCAGCCCCCCCGGTTGCAATGATTGACAAGGACAGAGTCTTCTGCCTCACTTTGAAATGAGAAACACAGGGGTTCATTGATCCTGAACTTCTCAAATATTTTCTGCTCTGCCACTGACAATGCGGTTAGTTATTTTCTTACGTTCACCATCAAATCTAGATTGTTATATTTTGATTTTATATTAATAACAGATTAAATGTCTGTGGGTTGCTAAAAAGCCACAGAGAATTATCACCAACTATGTAGTCCTGCTTCTTTTAGCCTCTTTGAGCTCATTGCTTTGGTTGGTTTGGTTGCTCAGCAGCAAAAAAGCTCAGATAAACTCACTGTACACTACCTGCTCAACAGCAAATGACAGGCAGACAAAGTTAGCAACAAGCTGGTGGACATGGTGGAGCATTTAGCAGCTAAAGATCCAGATATCTCCCTCAGGAGTTGGTGGAGACCAAAAACAGAGCTAAAAGGAGCATGAATATTGGACTTCAGCTGACCAGAAACACGACTAATGTTGCTCCGAATCTGCTGAATGTGTAAACAGCAGATACCATATTACCTTTATAAGTTAATCACATGTCAGTGTTGTGTTTACCACTCGTTACTGCTGCCCCCAAATGGCCAAAAATATGTTAATACAGGTTTATGTCTAAAGTAGTAAAGCCAAAAATTACACACATATTGCCTGCAACATATCTTTGAAGTATCACAAGTACAAGTTCTCATTATGCAGTCATACATGTTACACATTATATTGGATTATTATTATAGAAGCATTAACTTTTAAGTTTCATTTAATGTGGTACCTGGTGGAAATGGATCTTACTTCAACTATTTTATTTACTGTTGGGCTCTACTTTATAAAAAGGTAACAGTTTTGATATATTACAATTTAATCTGCAATACAACTAGTGATTATAGTCCATAATGTTATGACCACCAGCCTAATATTGTGTAGGCCCCTTTTAATGCCAAAACAGCCCTGACCCATCTAGGAGTGGACTCCACTAGACCTCTGAAGGAGTGCTGTGGTATGTGGCACAAAGACGTTCGCAGCAGATCCTTTAAGTCCTGGAAGTTGTGAGGTGGGGCCTCCATGGATCAAACTTGTTTGTCCAGAACATCCCACAGATGATCGATTGGATTGAGATCTGGGGAGTTTGGAGGCCAAGTAAACTCGTTGTCATGTTCCTCAAACCATTCCTGAAGCATTGTTGCAGTGCACATTATCCAACTGAAAGAGGTCACTGCCATCAGGGAATACTGTTTCCATGAAGGGGGTGTACTTGCTCTCCAACAATGTTTGGGTAGCTGGTACATGTCAAAGTAGCATCCACATGAATGTCAAGACCCGAGGTTTCCCAGCAGAACACAAAGCATCACACTGCCTCTGCCGGCCAAAAGGTGATTCATCAGACCAGATCACCATCTTCCATTGTCCAGTTCTGATGCTTATGTGCCCATTGTAGGCGACTTTGGAGGTGGACCGGGGTCAGCATGGGCACCCTGACCCAGTCGTCTAGCCATCACCTGCTCTTGGTGCTTGTCAAAGTCGCTCATTTCCTCACCCTTGCCCATTTTTCCTGCTACCAAGACATCAACTTTGAGGACAACATGTTCTCTTGCTGCCTAATATACCCCACCCACTGACAGGTGCCATTGCAACAAGATAATCACTGTTCTTCAATTCACCTGTCAGTGGTCATAATGTTAAGGCTGCTGTCAAACTGCTTAAATAGACTATAAAGACTGTATTAGAGCCAGGACGAAGCTTTATATGTTCACTGCACGCTGTCTGTGTTGGATGAACGTTAAATATTACATTTGAGGGTCAACAGGAAATCTCACTCCGTGGCCTTCTATCATGTATACTTGTATGACACAGGATTTGACGTTTCATCTTTTGAACCATAAGATGTGCAAAGATTAATGCACTATAACCTACATATAGTGAGTGTAGACGACATCTGCTGCCTAATTCCAAGAGTTGAGTGTGTGAGTGCAGGCTGGTGACTGGGGTTATCAAGTGGGCACCTGCCACCACAGATGCTTCAGTGAATTAGAGCCACTACACCTCCAGAAAGCGTTATTGTGGTTGTATTTGCTCTAACCTTCAAACGTAACTAATCCTAGAAAGACTCTTTGATCCACACTCAAACACTTCAGCATGCAGTAAGCCTCTTCATCGTTTAGATACCAGGTGATATTTAGTAAAATAATAGATCCGGCAATAGATATGCCATTGAGAAAAATAAATCACAATGTTACAACACAGAGTTTGTCTTACCTCACAGCTGTGCCTCTGGCTTTGGGCTTGTCAGACACCTGTCAATACACATACACAGAAACTGTACGTTATATCAATGTATTAAGTTTAGAGTTTGAGTCTTTTTTTTATTGCTTTGATTGCATAATCCGATAAATGTCCAATAATTAAAAATGTGCAGAACATTTTCATACTGAGACATACAAGATTTCACCAGGATGTGTTTCCATAATACGAGAGATTGTAACATAATGAATACATTTGAGAGCATGTGTGAGCGACATGATGATGGATGTGTGACTGATGTGAGTCTGTTTGATAAAGACATGAGGGTGATGAAACAAAGACCTGCTTTATTGGCACTCTAATAGCGTAATTTACTTTACCAAATCTCTTGACAGTTCACAGTATCAATGAATTGACTGACTTATTAAAAGGATTCGATTCATTTAGATTTGATTCGATCATATTAGGCTCTGTATCAATAACAAAGAAAAAAAATTACCCCATACTACAAAGAAAACAGATCTTCATTTGTTATTAAATGTACATTTGTCAGAATTGTGTATTAATACAATAAAAACGAAATATTGAGAGAAAGAAAGTCGTAATATCCAAGTATAAAGGTGAATATTTAGAGAGAAAAAAGCAATCATTTGAGAAAAAAGTCTTAATTAAAAAAAGTCTCAACATTTTTGAAGAAATAATTAATTGTAAGTATTTTAACAGTATCTGGGGTTTAAAGTCCATTTGGGCTGACACAATAAATAACATAACTACTGTGACAAGATCAGTTAAGTACCTTATATGGAATCAAAGTTACTGATCAAATAACTGCTGTAATCAATACAACCTGAAGACTTTCTCCAGCTTTTCCCTTTCACTCACTTCAACCTCCACTCTTCTGACCCTCACTTTTCTTCCTCAATCTGCTCTTCCTCTTCCTCTCATTCCTCTAAAAGAAGTGATTTTATTGTCATTAAAATAATAAAAAGCTCTCTATTGTCTCTTAATCTTCTCTTCCTTTATCCCCCCTCCTTCCCTTGTTGCCTCCCTGCCCTGCGTCTTCACCCCGGCCTCCGTTCACTCCTATATTTCTTTTCATACTTTCCCTCATCTCAGAAAAAGAAAGGGGTGATTACGTTTGCCAGTGAAGCCTTCCCTCGCCTCCCCTTCTCCACTCTCGTCTCCCACTGTCAACACCGAGTCAATTTGGTACATAACTAGATCAATTACAATAACAAAACAAACATTTCTGCAAATATCAGCCATTAATTCATCTTCAAGCACTGAAACCCAACAATTAAAATGAACTGCTCAAACAAAAACAGGACCTTTTTCTCGCCTCTGGCTTGTTGTTTCTCTCTCTCTCTCTCTCTCTCTCTCTCTCTCTCCAGGAATAAGGTGATTAACTGGACCAGTGAGGTTTCTGATAGATCGATGCGTAGCTGCAGGCTAGAACAACAAACCTCCTCAGATCTCTGACTTTGGGAGACTTGCAGGGCTCATGGAGAGGATCTATGTGTGAATATATTTAGCTAGCTGGTGGCTTTACTTGGATTTAAATAAAGAACAACCCAACCAGTATTTATTCACACAATCTCCTCTGTTACAACACGGCTGGAAGTATTGTTCCTGACAAAGACGACAAGCTGTTGTACCGAAAGCGCAACAATGAAAAACCTTAAAGCTTCAGAGACGTAGAAGCGCTCTGTATACGACGTTTTTTTGCAAAATCTCCATATCCTCTTCTCCCTTCTTTCTCATGTGGGTGCAAGACGTCACAGTGTTTTACATCAGGCCTGGCGACACAGTTTGAACAAGGCTTTAAACACCCCCGCACCATCTTGAACAGTAGCTGAACAATTAATTCTTTGCTTGTCTATACAGCGCCGCTTTACTTTGCGTGAGAGACTCTATAAAGCATTTCCAACACCTGAACACGTGGTTCAAAATCCTGAATTTCTGATGCAACTCTTGCACAGAGGTTGCACTGTTGAAAATACAGCAGCTGCCGGATTTTCACTAGTGCAAAACAAAGATGCTCTATATCCCGAATTTTAGCATCATTCCATCGCCTGCTGCCAGTTGGATTTAAAGACTTTTTATTTTCCCACTGACATCTTTAACATCTGTTAGAGCCACATTACATAGATACACAATAACTCATCCTCGACTATTCCCTGAGTCATGTACAGTAGGCAACAGACATAAATGTACAAATGTTTTTCTTTCTCACGTCAACCAAGATTTGAGATTTCTCTGTTTACTCACCTGCCTTTAAGCCACTCTCACCCCTTCCATTTACTCGGCAACCTTTTGAGCTTATTGATCGGTGTCTTTCTATACCTCACACACGCTCACACTTGTTTGCTGACCATCTAGTTTGCCCTGACGGTCTGTCTGCTGTTATTCTCCAGTCGACTGTGTGCAACCTACTGTGCTCTGTATACGTGTGCAAGGTACAGGCCTAACCACAGGTCACACAGCCTGAGTGTCCTCCTCGCTCTCAACGTGACAAAAACAAGGAATTCATTATTGATTTCAGGCAAATCAGTATCAAACCTAAAGCTAGCACTATACGTGGAGAGGACGTTGAAATTGTTGACACGTATAAATACCTGGGAACAGTGTTCGACTCTCAACTCAAGTCTGATGTAAACACAGAGTTGGTGGTCAAGCATGGACAACAAAGAATTCACCTGATGCGGAAACTGAACTCTTTTCGGGTCTGTGATACCATTATAAGTCATCTTTATCAATCAATCACTCAAAGTGTTTTCTTTAAAGATAAAGCAAACTGTGTTAAAAGCACCACAGCAAAAAGAAAAGCTTAAGTTTGAATTTCTTTAATTAAAGTTGTGCTTCATGCAGTGTTTTGACCTTTGCCATCGTGTCCTTGTCTTCTCGACAAACCTCCACAGGTGCTTCCGTTCTCACATTTTCCTTATTTATAAAACATGCTTGCAAGTGCACATTTAGAGCAACCCAAACTGTGATTTGAGGTCACTCTATAACTATATGCTTTAGATGCTTAGAGGTAAGTTGCCACTGAACTGCTGAAAAGTCGCAGCCATTTTCAGCATTCAGTGCTTCTTGCCAAAACACATGGTGTGCATTGTTAAGGCCCAACAACTGTGTTCAATGTCTTTTCTTTCCCGTAAAACATAATATCTTTTGGATATATTGGTCATGCAGTGTTTACATCTATGTTTGCAAACTAGCAGCAACTATTGATCAGTGGAATAGAATGAAACCATCAGTAGGACTGTGTTTGGTGCTGCATGCGTGCTCATACATGTGCATGTGTGTTCTCCTGCACAAACAGGAAATTTACAAAATGAGGACCCACTCAGGAAAACAATGAAATTGCTCCATAGCACCTTTAACTATAATGTTACAGTTTGTGGACCTACAGCAAAAACACAGGCTTTAGGATATTAGGGTTCCCTGCAGTATTTTACAGTAGTGGCCTCACCTATAATGACTTTAAATCCACTACTGTCAGAGGAAATTTCATTTTTAGGAAATATAATATTAGTCTTAATGAGTGTTGTGGGAAAATGAACAGTGGCGCTACATCACACAGAAAAAAGTTGGTAGTGGCCAGATGGACTACCTCCGCTAGCCCGAATGCTATTGTGTTTATTTATTTAAAACCCAATTTATTTACTCAGTAGGTTTGTCTCAAAGCCACAGAGCTACAACTGATCTCCTGTGACATTTTCTCAAATTTAATGTTATAGGACATGTAACAGTAACAGTTATACTGCACATGTATGGAAGCGCCTCAGAAAAGCTGTCTGAAGGTCTTTGCATCTAGCTGACGGTGCCTCAGTGTGTAGCTGACACCACCGTGTTCCCCAGTGTGCAGGACATTTTTTACCAGCTGCAACTCTGTTTTTACATAAAGACGGAGATTTGAAGCTTGACTTTGCTCCGACCGCGGTGATCTGTCATCACAAGCTTGCACAGAGAAAAAGAGAGAAAGGCAGGGAGATAGAGAGACAAAGGACAGTCCTGCAGCGGTAATTGTGTTGCTGTTTTTCAAGTCATTAGGAACATCTCTCTCTCTTTCCTCCTATCTCTCGTTCCCTCTACTCTTTCCCCCTCTCTCTGCCATCCATCCTTCCTCCGCTCTTTTTTTCAATTCCCTCCTCTCCTCCGTCTCTTTGCTCTGTGCCAAAAAGATATTCATCATACTCCTCTGCTGCCCTCATAGCGCTGTGCCACAGCATACTAATGACAGTGTGTTTGTGTGTGCGTGTGTGAGAGAGAGAGAGAAAGAGAGAGCGAGAGAGAGTGTCAGCATGTGTTTTTATTTATGTGTTTGCTGGCGTAAATGCTTGTGACTATAAATCGGCATTGGGTACACTGTATGTGTGCATGTGTGTAATACATGCACGTCTGTATTTGATTAAGTGTGTGTGTGTGTGTGTGTTGTGTTTTACTTCAGGCTATAAAAGCTTGATAATGCACCATGCACTCATTTGCTATAAGCCTGTTAACAGCGTGCACAGAAAAATGCCACTGAATTCATCTCAGTCTCTCTCTCTCTCTCTCCCTCGCTCTCTCCTTTGCTCTCATTCTATATCTTTGTCTCTCGCTCAGTCTTCTTGTTTTCTTTTCCTCTCTTTATCGTCCTTTCCTGTCTTCATAGTTATCAGTCCCGCCCGTCTGTCTGTGTCTTATTCACGGTTTCTCTCACTTTCCTCTGTCTTGCACAGGCATTCAAAGAGAAAGAGATTGATGAAAAGATTAAACAGAGAGATAGAAATAGTTGTGTACACTTAAAAGAATAGTTCAGCATTAGTCTATAACGATTGTTAAAACTCACAGTTAGTGAAACCTAACACTGAAGTGGCAAATCCTCATCCCAGATCTGCACGATTATAAGCACATTCTCAAACTCACACTACACACAGTAGTAGTTTTGCTATTTCAAGGCACTGCTTGCCATTGGCACTGCTACTACTACTGCTACTACTACTGCTACTACTACTACTACTACTACTGCTACTACTACTGCTACTACTACTGCTACTACTACTACTACTACTACTGCTACTACTACTACTACTGCTACTGCTA
>JAVQJD010046831.1:0-34353 GCA_036023655.1 Nannoperca australis | reverse complement strand
GGTTTCTACCTGTTAAAAGGGAGTTTTTCCTTGCCATTGTCGCCTAGTGCTGCTCATGGTGGGATTGTTGGGTCTTTGTGTGTGTGGAAGTTGGTCTCGACCTGCTCCATGCGATAGAGTGCCCTGAGATAACTTTGTTGTGATATGGCGCTATATAACTAAAATTGAATTGAATTGAATTGAATTGAAGTTTAGCTAATTGATTGGTTTAGTCTGGCTTGATCAATAAATATAATTGGGTATCATCTGCATAACAATGAAAATGAAATGAGTGCTTTCTAATAACATTGCCTAAAGGAAGCATTTATAAGGTGAATAGAATTGGTCCGAGCACAGAACCTTGTAGAACACCGTGACTAACTTTGGTGTGCATAGAGGATTCATCATTAACGTGTACAAACTGATATTGATCGGATTAATAGGATTTATACCAGTTTAGTGCGATGCCTTTAATGCCAATTAAATGTAGCACTAAGATCTAATAGGACAAGTACAGAGACAAGTCCTTTGTCTGATGCAATTAGAAGGTAATTTGTAACTTTCACCAATGCTGTCTCTGTGCTATTATGCAGTCTGAATCTTGACTGAAAGTCCTCAAACAGATTATTGTTGTTTAGAAAGTTACACAACTGATTGGCAACTGCTTTCTCTAGGATCTTAGAGAGAAAAGGGGAGTTAGATATAGGTCGATAGTTTGATAAAACCCCTGGATCAAGAGTGGGCTTTTTAAGAAGAGGTTTAATTACAGCTACTTTAAAGGATTGTGGCACATAGCCTTTTAATAAGGACAGGTTGATCATATCTAGTTCAATTGCCCACACAGATTACTTGTAGCCATTTCAGCCCATTCACAGATGCTGGCGGAGGCAATCTACTGAACCAATTCCAAAACTTTGGGTAACCAGACCAGGGTCTAATTACTAATAGTTACACAAAGTGCCCCCTCCCCCCACCAGTTTCTGTCCAGTAGTAGTGCTAAGGAGTTTGTATCTTGTTCTTTTCAAGCATACACACAATATATGTACACATGCAAAACCGAGGCAAGAAAATGTTTGCTAGCTAGCAAATATGAACAAATGCAGGTCCCAATATATAAACACATCTGGTTGTTTATCAAAAATCTCCACAGGGCATCTTTACGTTAGTATTATCGTAAGTTGCACACTCCACAACAAATTGGATATTAAATAAATGGTCACAGAGTTGCTGATACATGATAAACCTTGGGCCTTCTGGGCCTCTGGGAACCTGAGGTTGAGTTACTTTCTCTGTCCATAATCCAGCCTTGAATAAATGTGCACTCATGCAGAAATGTTTAATTAATTGAGAAAATGAACATGAATATTGAACTGACACACTGACCTTAAATAAGAAAAGAGTCTACAGCCATACTAGCCGCTCTGGGCTGTACTTAGACCATTTTAGTTTAGCATGTTAGCATACCAACATTTGCTAATTATCATTAAACTCAAAGTACAGCTGAGGCTAATAGGAATGTCATTAGTCTTGCAGGTATTTAGTTATAAAACAAAGTATTGGACAAATTAAACCTTTGACCTGATGATGTTGCTGGATGAAAAGTTAAGGGATCATCAAGTTATTACAATTCATCCTGATATGTCTGAACCAAAGTTCATAGCAAGTCATCCAATAATTGTGGAGACATTTCACAAACAAACCCACAAATGTGAACCTCGTGGTGGTGCTAGTGGAAAGGTCAGGGGATCAGCATACAGATACACCACAATATGTGGCCTGGATTACAGACTACCTCGCCAGCAGGCCACAGCTAGTCCAACTACAGGGCAGCCAGTCAGATGTGGTGATGAGCAACACCAGTGTTCCCTAAGGAACTGTACTATGACCATTTCTTTTCATCATCTACACCTCTGGAACCTGCCACCTCCAGAAGTTCTCCAATGACTTTTCCATTGTAGGCTGCATCAGTGAGGACTGGGAGGAGTAGTACAGAAGTATGGTAGAGAGCTTTGTCAGATGGCCTGGGGAGAACCTACAGCACAACATCGGCAAGACCAAGGAGCTGGTGGTGGACTACCGACGGAGCAGGAAGCCTCCAACCCCAATTACCACATAGGAGGAGGAAATAGAGATGGATGACTTGTACAAATTCCTTGGAGTGCACATAAACAGTAAACTGGATTGGACAGACAGACAATAAACAGGGATCAACAGACTCAACAAGCTGGCAAGGAAGGTCAGCTCCGTTGTTGGCCTAAAACTGGACAGTCTAGAGGCAGTTGGCGGAGAAGGAAGAGAGACAAAATCAAGACCATCCTGGGTAACACCTTCCACCCCCCCAAGGTTCAAGACAAAACACTTGAGGCGTTCATTTGTGCAAACAGCCATCAGACCACAGCGGGGGGGAACTCTCCTGAGACCCAAAAACCTGCCCCATATATGTCCATTTATATGTATATATGTCTACAGAATGTGTGTATAGTATTTTTTTACACAGTTCTTAAATATTATAATACATTTCTGTTCCAGTTTCTACTGTTGTAACCCTGGGCATTAATAGAATGTTAATCTAATCTAACCATGAATCTCTGTGCAAAATTTTATGCCAATCCATTTAGTAGCAGTTGAGATATTATACTGATTACAGGAAAACTAATAAGGGGATCACCAAAGTCAGTAAAATATATCCTCTGGGAACTATGAACCAAATTTCACATGACAATCCGCCCAATAGTGGTTGAGATATTTCAGTCTACAGACCGACATTGCCTTTCTTAGAGCCACGCCTCTAGTATTGCTAATAACCATAGAGGTTGCACATATGCATTACAGTTGCTTATGAACAAACACAGTGTTCACATCACGTGTGACATGCTACTTGATTTCTTCTCAAACCCACACCCAAAGGCTGAGTGGGTGTTCACCGAGCATGACGGACGTAACAGCAGACTGAAGCTGACAGGCAGTGACAGAGATGAGTGATGGTTGCAACAGAGACGAAGCTGTCAGGGAGCTGAGCAGCAATATTAAATCTCCTTCACAATCACACGCACGCACACACACATGCATAAGACACAGGTATAAAATTATCTGCCACTACATTCTCCTCACGTGCCCACGACAGCTTTGCTGGCAGAGAGACAAAAGGGAAAAATGGCAGAGCAAACGGTATTTGCGGTAATGTAGGCAAAAGCATGATGAGTGAGCAGCAGTATAATGTTGTAGTGTCAGCAAGGGTAGTTCCTGTGTGTGACAACTGCATCACTTCATTATTACCTACACTTACAACTCATGTAATGTCATTGTTTTGTTCTTTCTGCTATACTGATTTGAAAGTTTAACCCTCACTGTTGGTAACGATGCTGAACCAACAGACAGGCTGGTTATGAGTTTCTCTCCCACACTGCACATAGTGGGCTTACAGTTATCTGTTTCTCTGTTGATCTCTACCTGAGAAGGGCTCCAATGTTTAGCAAAACACAGAGACGTGCTTTGAACAGCAACGCAAGCAGGTCACGTCGTTGAACGGCAAATTGATTGATGGGGCTCCGAGGGTGACGTGCGATCTGTGTCATTGTCAGTTATCTAATCAGTAGTTAAAATTTTAATGACACGCCTCCTAAATTTCCAGCTTTTGTTCTGGGTGCGGTTTAGCAGAACGTGTGCTGATAAATAATTCAGCAGCCGGTATTGATCTGTCCCTCTGCTTCTCTGCAGCCAGGGTTATACATCAAGAAGGAGGGTCCCCTGCTCCAGAGCATTTCATCTGGACCTGACAACACACATTGACACACATGAGCATGTGTACACACACATACATTAAAAGATGTGAAAGACAGTGAAATGACTGTAATGTGAGCTGCAGTGTGAAATAAGAGAGTCTGTAGGGATGTTTGGGATGTCTTTGGGGTGGAGGACAAATGCACGTTACCATTACTACAATACCGTAAAACAGCACTGCAGTAAAGTCAATTATTTAGAAGCTTAAAATGTTCAATTTATGTTGACATAAAATGTGGTTAGTAGTTACTGGTGGTGTTGTATTATATTAATTAAAAGGTATTTCTAAGATTCTATCCAACCTTTGTTTGCATGCAGTACCTGATGGGGACCAGGAAATTATTATAATTATATATATATATTTGTCACCTTATTTGGGCTGCAACTGATTAAAATTTTCACAGAATTTGAGCATCTGCTGGTGCAATTTTTTGCTGCATTTGACTGGTTATAGTGGCTTGGGATGGGACCTCTTGTCATTGAGTGCCTTCACCATAAATGCGTGTGACACACAGTATTTACATGTTTTGCCTGACCTTGGGTTATACCACACTTGCTCAGAAATGTATTTTTACCTGCTTAATGACATTACAGCTGCTGGCTTTTAGCTGAACTGCTCCACACAGAGAACAGAGGACAGAGTAGCTCAAGTTGAAACCACCCAGTCATGGTGGTAATACATCTCTTTCTCAGAAACGCATTAGTCTACAAATACAGAAAGACCATGTGACCTTGACCAGCTGCTGTGTGTGTGCGTCCTTGCATGTGTGAGGGAATTAAGAGTGATGTAAGGCGTGGAGGAGGGCCGGGATAGCTGAGGCATTCAGGGGGAACGAAAAACAGCACGTCTGGGGAGAAGGGCGCGGCAAGCTGGGTGTCCGAGCTGCACGGCTAACAGCTGTCTGACATTTAGAGGAGACTGTCGGTCATCTGAAATGATGCTGCATCAGTGCTGCTTCATCAGAGTGGATAGGATCCACTTGAGTGTCACTAACAGGCCTTTTACAGAGGAGGTTAAAGTACCATAGCAACCACATGCAAAGCTATTTTTATAATCAGAAGACAACCTGATTCTGAAGGGTTGATAAATGACAGATTTAACTTTGTGCATGTTTTTTTTGCCCTTCTTTGTGAGCTATTCTTGTATCAAGGAAAATAATTCTGTGATCCAAAAAAAAAGAGTTATTTAAGGGACAAAGTGATAACCGTCTAGACTACTTTTGATGGGGAAGGTACACTTGAAGCATTGACATCCACCTCTCTGAACTACCATCAGTCTCTCCCTCTGTTAAATGTTATGATTCATGGTTTATAGTTGGTCCGGTTGGCAGAGCTTAGAGTCTATTTTAGTTTGTCTCAGTCCCACCCAGCAGCTGCAGTTTGACTCAAAGCTGTTTGACAAGTCCCCTTCCCAGAACAATCTGCTTTCCTCCCACAAAAAAATTGTATCTAACTTTATTTGTCTAGATGAACTTAATTTATACATCATCCACCTCCACAGTAAACTTGGTATTTGGGACTGATTGACAGAAAAAGGAGATTAACGTCAGTAGGCCTTGTAGAGTTACATGTATGTGGGTGGATGAAATTCTAAAAGAGGAAACTGAAAAAAAGGCAAATCACTAAAACATTTTCCCCATTTGCTTTAAAGCACATTTTCCCTAAGTATGTTGTAGAATATATTAATAGTCTTTAGCACTGCTGGCCATTTTGCATACAGCAGACAGTGATGGTTTCTGAAGCAGATTTCCCGCCACTGGTTTAATTTCAATTCATTGTGCTTTTTGAAGGGCTGTTTACAGAGACTCACATGAGTGATGTAATACCTTACCATGAACATGTACTTTATCTACTTTTAGTTATGTCTTCATCACATTATTGTTTGGTTGCATGCAGTTCAGATTTGTCAAATCAACTTGGCAACATGCTAACAGGCTAAACATTAGCGTGTTACATGTATCTTGCGAAATGTTTACATGTTCCTTGGGCCTTAAATAATGACCAAATTCATTATCAGTTAATAAGCTGGTTATATTACTGATTAATTCTGATCCATAATTTGGTCAGTCAGACAAATTTGGGATACAAATTCCCAACACAATTTTCTATTGCTATCAGTAAAGAGAAAGATATTTAAGCTATATTCGAAGCTAAAACCATTCTTATTTGGCATTTTGCTTAAAAATAACTCAAACAATTGATTGATTTTAATTGTTTAAGCTCTACGACAATGCTATCTGCACATACACCAAATTACCAAACTTTACCATGTTGGCAAAATGTTCAATGCAAGATTTCATGAGCAGTTTCATAAGTAGTTACAACAGAGGCCAAGGAGGTACAGGGCAGGAGTTCAGTTTCAACTTATGAATGATGTCTGGTGATGCTATTGTAAAGCTTCACTTATTCATATAGTATAATGAGGAAGGGGCTCTTACAGTTTGCTAACATGTTAGCCATGACAACTTTATGAGGTGATAATAGGTCAGACCTGTACTATCTGTTAACTTGTTTTAGAGTTCTTCTGCCCCCTCTTTTTCTGCAGTATGCTTAACTCCTAATGTTCACATCACGGTAGTGGCTGGATGCACGCATTCATTTGCATTTTCTCTTGCTGACTTTCTTGAAATTCTGTTCAAATTTTTTTCACCCCACCTTTCTTGTCTTTTCATTAATTTTATTATAAGCACAAAATACAGAACTGACTGCTCATGCTAGCTGCATGTACGCTATTACAAAACTTTAGCATGTTGGCAAAAAGTTAAATGCTCAAATTTAACACACAGCTGAGCCCAAGGTGACAATATGCAGGCTTGTGTCTGTTAGCTTGTTTTAGAGTTCTTCTGCCCCCTATAGGGATAAAAAAAACTATCAAACAATCACAGTAATGCAGTTTTTCATTCAAGTGTTTTTTTCCCCAATAAACCTTTTTTCTAATTGAACATTTCATGAATAAAATATGAATGATACATGTAACTAAAAACACACATTTAAGGATCTTTTTTGTTTCTGGTCAACATTTGGTGAGGGGTGTACCGAGGGACTCGTGAACTCCTGGCTACGGCGCTGGATTTAAGATCATCATTGAATCAGCACTCACTAAATCGTCATATTATCGTCTACGACTCGAAAGACCTTTTCTGATTTGAATGCTGTTGCATCCATTTGCATCCTCCGAAAGGGGAGTGTACGACGGGCTCCTGAACGCAGCGCGAGGCAGCAGATAGCACAGTGTAGGTGTCGAGCTGTACCAGGCCGATCTTGCCTTCATCCTCATCCGCAGCCCAGCAGCAGCAGCAGCAGCACCGCCCCTCCCTCCGCTCCATCCACGCCACCGAAGGACGGTAAGACACCGATAATTCTCGGTTTAGACCGCCTGACACGCTGCCTCTGCCTGGACGTCGACTTTCTTTATATCCGCCGTTGATGTTATATAGCAGGCAGAAGGAGAGCTATAGGCTCGGCTGCTTGTTTTATAACATCGCATCGTTAATCTGGAGCGCCACACCGCATGCAGATGGTCGAAGTCACCGTAGGATCTGACGGCATGAAGACAGCAATGTGTATTGACAGTTACTGTATGTGAGGCTTCGCGTTATAGGCTTGGACTACATGTAATGTGAGTAAAAATGGCTCATGATCATCCATTTCACTGCATATAGTTGTTTACATACTGTTAGAGCCCATGCTATCCAACTTAGTCCTAAAATCTCCATCAGTAGCACATATAAACATGCATATAGTACATTTTAGTCACATTATCTACTTTGTATTTAAAGGGCAATAGCCAGGATTTTTGAAATAGTGAGGTCTTGAGTCCTGATTCCCCCCAGTTCAACCTCAGGTGACTAAATCCACTAAAAGACACCGCAGAAAAAAAACCTCATCTTAATTTAAATGTCAAAATATATTTTCTGTAAATGCTATCTCGCTACATGATGCATGAAGCTTTTTACTAAATATCAGGGATATCATTTTGATATGTTTTTGTTTGGCCTAATTTTGTCAAACTCAGAGACAATTGACTCAAATATGTATAATCAGCCTTAAATGTGCAATGCATGTCTACAAAGTGTAGAATGTAAACACCTAAGTTCCCCCAAATATGGTTATGCCCTTAGTGTCCTCAATTGTAGCCACCGATTTTAATTAGGTAATTCTTTTATTATCATATAGGATGTTAATGGCGTAGTGCAGGCCTTCAGCCTCTCTCATATCTACCACAGTGTAAACAGCTTCTCTGACTCATGTTCAGGTCTTAACCCACAGTTTATGTTCATTTATCAGTGCACTGGCTGCTCTCAGTTCGGTTGAGTAAATTTGGGTGACCTAATTTTTAAGGTGTGAAAGAAAAAACAACAACACGTCTTTTGACCTGAAGGCAACAGCTGAGACTCACGCACACTGAGTGTGAAGCCGAGTCCACAGCAGCTCATTGGATTCATTCATATGAAAACTGTGAAGCAACGCGGATTAGAATTTCGCTCTCCGAATAACTCTGAACTTATGCAAGCGACTAGACAAAAATGTCCAAAAATAGAAAAGTGACAGCTGTTTTAATCCAGAAACACGCAACGCAAATGACTTTCTGTGAGTTGTGCTTTACTGACGTAATAGAGATGTTATGTTTTGCTGAGGTCGCTGGTAAAGATCGACACGTCTGTTTAGTGATAAACTATTACTTCATTCTTCAGTTAGTTGATTGATTGAAATAATCGACAAGAAATCTGATTATTTAATTTTATTTATCAGAGCTGAAACAATTGATTGATTAATCCACTTATCATTTGACAAAACAATTATTTGGCCCCTTTAAATATTTGGTTATTCATTTAAATATTTATGCCACAAAAAAGGAAACATTTGCTGGGTTCTTAGTAAACAGTAAAAAAGTAAACTGAATATCTATTAAAAACAAACTGAAGACTGAAGACCAATTTTTTTTATTATGGATAAATCTACTGATCATTTTTTTTATTATTCATTTAGTCTACCAAATATCAGCAAATAGTGGAAGATGTCCATTAAAATTACAGACCACCTGTCCAAACCCAAAGATATTTAGTTTACTATTACATTAGACAAAGAAAACCAGCAAATGCTCACATTTGAGAAGGTGAAACCAGAGAATATTTGACACTACTGCTTGAAGAATCGATTACCAACGTGATCAGATTAAGTTTCTGTTGAATGGCTAGACATCTTTTTAGCTCTGGCTGGTTGAACAAAACAAGCAATTTGAAGACGTCACCTTGGGTTCTCAATTTTCTTAATTGACTAATGAAAGAAAAATAAATATTTGTTAATTGGAGATACATCACCCAGTAGCCAACTCACGGTTTATTATCACTACCACAACCGGGAGCTGTCTTTGAAATGTCCTTGAGCCTGCTTCTTACACACAGACAGAGCAGGACAGAGCGGAGCAGCTCTGGTCAGATGCAATAAGGCTTTCAGTTTCTGGAAGGGACCTCGTTTCATGATGTCTAAAGCTGGCTGAATGAGATTAGATTGTGTTCTTTGTATTAATAGGTCCTCCTGTAGACAAACCCATCAATGAAGCCCCCCCCCCCCACACACACACACTCACACCCCCACCCCATAGCCTGTAGTGTGCTCTATGAACTCCCATAATGCCTCAGGGTGGGTGAGGCAGAGTGCTGAGCTCAGCGGGATCAGGGCAGCTGGAGTGTGGATAGACTGGATGCCCAGCAACAAGGATAGTCTTTTTCTTCTGGTTAGGTGTGGCCACGAGCGACTGCATGTTCAAATTTTTTGGTGTCAAGTGTTTAAGAATCAAACGTGCTGTCTTGCTCGTACTAAAGGGCTCAGTATGCTTCAAATGTAGTGCTTGTCTTTTAGTTGGACAGTGTCTGAACCCCCCTCAGCCTCACACTCTTCTGATGTCAGATTTGTGGGGGCTGTGTTTGCCAATTCTTGCTATTTTCAGAAACCAACAATCTAACATAGCGATCAGTCAGGAAGAATATGAACTTCTCTCTCAAGCTCTCTTTTCGTCGTTCACAGCTTTCATTTTTTGGTGTGCAACTTTATAAAAACCTTTGAAGAGAGATGCAGTGTGCACTGTTATCCCCAATAAAGGTGCACAGAGACGTCTCTGTCTCGCTTCTGTCTCTGTATATGTATTCGGAAGGAAGACTTGCAGTGGGCGTGGTTCATACCGGAAGTCAAGTCAAATCGGGCAAATGTTTTTTAACCTAATGTTCATTGGCAATGCAAGTGCAAACTTTAATATTGGCATATGAAATATATTTCCACATCCTCAGTGTGCAAACAGAAATGTATTTATCAAATTACTAGATAATCAAATCAAAGTCTATGTTGCAAACAGAATGTACATTTTACCTTGTGGACCTCCACAATGATGTGAATCAGTTTGAAGAAACATAATGGCTGACATATTTTTTTCACATTATTTTTTCCAAATAATAGTTTACTAGCATTATTTGGATTCGGGTACGTCCCTAATCCCCGTATAGCAATGATTATATTACTCCTCTCCATGACTGCTGGCTTTTCACTCTGCCTTCCAAAATAGCTGGTCAGGAACAGGTCTTAACTCTTGTTACCTCCAGATGTGCTTGGAAAACACATTAAAGGATTTTAAGGATAAGGCTGGCAATACTTTATAAGATATATGTCTTCATTAGGAACCAATATACTTAAGACTGTTTACCACATTGGTTAAGGAAGTCAGAAAGAATAGAGAGATGGTCTTATAGCACTATTGCTTTGGTCTTCATTGGATTTGCTCTGTATAGCAGGATCAGTACATACAGTATGTACAACACATGGTGTTGTCTTAACTGAAAATTCTGTGTTGGCAGTGCTAATTGGTTTCTGCTGCTACTAACTCTGTTTCCTGGTGATAGGTGGAAGAAGGGAACTATACTCATCTTATAGCGACATGGTATGCCATTTTAAGATGTGACATCATGAAGTTTTGAGATAAGGCTGAGGTATCGATAACATTTATTGAAATCCAGGCTGGTATGGATGTTTTTCTGCCGTTTGAAAGTAGCTTTGGTTTGTGCTTGCTCATAATGTGAGCTGTAATTACACTCTGATCTGTATCTGTTCACACTGGAGCTTTCTGTGTTACCATCTCACACTGACTATTGTTTGGATAGCTCACCTTCAAACTGTCCTGAGTGCACCCTTTTAACAAAGCACAGCAAAAATGCTCATTTAATTAGGGCATGTTCGTGCTCAAGTTGTTCTCTTTTAAAGGTGCCACAGTAATTTGTATTCAGAATGAGAGCAGTGGTCTCTTATTCATGGTACATGGTACAAAAACATTTATTTGAAAGATAAAACCAATGCTAGACAACATAGAACATTAATGTCTTGATAATTAAACTAAATAATAAACTAACTAACTAAAACCTCATATTAATACCACTATTCATCATGTTCAAACTTTCTTTTATGTAAAATAATTTTCTGTTTCTATTTCTCAGTTTGGAATATCTAATTGCAAACATCTATAGCAACATTGTCATTTAAATCTGAATTAAAAAATAAAATACAGGTGATAAAATGTCAACTAAACCCCCAAAAGGAACATGAGGGTTAAGTTGTTATGAACACAATCATTTTTCTCTCCCAGTGAACCAGCAATTTTTCCACAGCAGCTGCTCAGTTTGTGCTGATGATTCAACCTGGAGAGTTTCATGCCTATTAAAGTGTTGGAGATGCTCCAACAGACGGTCACATAACATTGTCTGTGGAAAAACTGAATAGGACCTGGCTGCTCGATACGACTGAGCCCACATTTCTAGACTAATGAATACATAAAAAATCATCACAATACCAGACTCAGATACTAAAAGCCACAGCTTTTAGTATCTTGACGACTGCAGCTGCACCACAGGCTTTAATTCAGCCCTTTGATTTTTTCCATTCAAGGCTCACCTGAAATCAATGTTAATACATGTGATGGTGAAAGCAGCAGTTACAAATCAGCTGCAAATCACAGTTCTCCTCTAAGGAAATGTACAGTGGACTGCTTGGAGTCAATGTTTCATTTCCTGCAGTTACGGTAGTGCTTCAGTGCACTGCGCTCGTTTCTGTGTTTTGTTTAGTTTTTGTGTTTCTGTACAGTCTCATGGACCAGAAGTTAATTGATGAAACAGTACAGAGAAGTGATTTACAAATGTACCAATCAATCATGTTCCCCTTAAAGAAGAAGGTTCACCTCTGCTTTAGTTACACATAGTTGGTGTTTTCACTCCATTATTATTGCTGGAGAAAGTTACTTTTCAAACCAACGACCATCTGTACTTCAATATATGTCAACCATTATTAGATTTATTGCCTTGTTGTTGTACAAGCATTTAATGCCCCCATTTAATGTCCTCCTCAGGATAAATTATCATTATCTTGGTGATCCCTTAAGTTTTCATACAGTGCCATCATCAGGTTAAAAATCTAATTTCTGATTGTTATGACTAAATACTTATAACATATTCATTTATTGTGTTTATCAAATGTTAGCATGCTAACATGGTGAAGTCAGATGGTGAACATTATACCTGCTCTGCATGCATTGTACAGGTTCACAGAGCTCTGCACTTTTTTAGCATCTTTAAGCTAATTGTTTTGGTAGGTGGGCTAAATGTTTTTCTCAGGAGTTGGTGGAGACTAAAACAGAGCTTAAAGGAGCGTGAATCTATCAGGTGGACAGAAACATGGGTCAAAATGAATGCTAGTGTTGCTCCACATCTGTTGTATGTGTAAATTAGCAATTGTTTGCCAACACGTTCACCAAAACAACTTTACTGTTGCGAGTACAGCTTGTTCTAGTGCCACAAAGTTGCCAAAAAATAATAATCATGGTGATTTAACACATTAAATGATTTCCAAGGTTTTATTTTAGCATGTGTACAGTAAGCATTGTATATTGTACATTGTATATGCTAACATTGAACATAAATGCATAATATGCTAGGATTTTTCATGGACTTACGATATATTAGTTTCATGGATGAACATGAATGTTTGTACAAAGTCATCTATCCAATAGTTGTTGAGACATTTATGGAGGTGTTGGACTGATCCCCAAAGCTGCAATGCTAGCAAGGCATGTCAATTACCATGTAAATTAAAATATTTCTAGACTCATTAAATTCACATTCAGCTTTCCCTGGTGTGACTAATAACCCTCTTGATGACTCTGACCAGTCATAATTCAATGGAGTTAAATCTCATGTTCTCAGGAATATTTCTGTATGTGTCCAGAGTCAGTGCTTCTTCTTTCTACCACAGTGTCTCAGCAGTGGAATTGTTGAACTACCACAGGCAACATTTTCCTGTTGTATTTTTAACCTCTGTGGGTAAGCAGTTGGAGAATCATGCCATCTGGAGTCACACAGAGTGACATATATGGGGCATGGTTTACTTCTACCACAAGGTTTTACAAATAAACACAAAAACCTCAAGTGGCATTTTAAGGCATGTGACCTCCAATTAGCAATAAGCATGAAGGAAATGTGTCGTTGACAGTAGCAACTGCAAACCCACTTCCCATCATGCACCAGAGGCACGAGTGTGTAGGCTCACTCTGCTTTTGATTGATTTATTATTTAATGCTGTAAACACCCACTCACTATTAGACATCTTAAATTTTCAAGTGTAGCAGGACGTTTTTCTTCTGAACCATCTTACTTTGTAAAGATCAGTTAAACAACACAAAGCACATGTTTTATTGTTGTTAGAGAATTGTGTGTGTGTGTGTGTGTGTGTGTGTATATATATGTATATAAGATATTGAAAGTTCATTCTTGATCTTGGGCAAGTAGATGACAAAAACAATTCTACCACAAGGCACATTTAGTAGCTGTTCTGAAGCTTTTGCTTGTATTAGACAATGTTTCTCAAGATGGAGTGTGCCCGGTTCTAATGGAATTGCAGATGTTCAAACTTTCTTTTTTAAGTTATGATTATAAGATATGGAAGTCATAATCCTCCAAAGTCTCCTTTTTCTTTTCTTTGGTGAATGTAATGCACGATCATAGAAACCGGACTAGTTTGTAGCTTGATCTTTATATTAAATTCATTATATTTTAAGGTCTTCATCATGATGGACACTTTAACTGATTAAACCTTTGTTATTAAGGCTTAAACTAATTTCATAAAACCACAATGGTTAATGAGTTTGCATGTTCAGATTCATCTCCATGACACCTAAGCATAATTCTCCCTAAAGCTGTGTTCAACTTGTGCTGCCTGCTACATGCTCAATCAGTTTGTAGTCAGGTAAACAGCTACTGCTACAATGCTACAGGTAAACAAAGCTCTTCTTCACCTGGGTGTCTGCCGGTTTGATCATCAGCGTGATTGGCTGCTGCAGCGTGACATCAGTTGCGTTTCTCCCTGGTTCAAATGAATGGAAAAACCTGCATTTTTGCCACAGCAACTGATTCCGTCTGAATACGTTCTTAGTGTGAATAGTGCAATAAGAGTTGGCAAGCTCTGGAGAAAGCTGTCAAAGAGACATTCTTTTAAGGTTTGGAGGCTCCTTAACTCCGGGCTGTAGTCCAGTATGATTTAATGCATTTTTACAGCTGAAAGCCTGAAGCTGTTGAGTAAAATAGTTTCTTGTTGTCCATCTTATCATCCACATCATATGCACTGACCAGTCATTATCCAGCTGTTTTTAAAGGAACAGTACCGATCTAATGCACCAACCATAACCTTGTGTGTATGGTGCTGGAGTCACTTTACCTTTCGGAGCCATCAGGGCTGACAAAGGAAACTGTTGTACTACAGTAGCATCTATAATCCCTCAGCTACTCCTCCATTATTAGTCCTTAGTATTCAGCCCGATGAGAGACACAAGCCACAGAGGCCCAGACTACATATGTCAAGCATTTATTTGCATGATAACACTCTGAATGATGTGTGGGCACACAAGCTTGTCCTTGGACATGTGAAATACTTGAAATAGGAATGAGAAGAGCGAGGCGGTAAATTAGCTTCCTGGACAGGCAGAGCATTTATATTAGTTTGTTGGAGCAGCAGTGTTTTGTCACAACAGGGGAGCAGCAAGGAATCAGGGGCCACGTGCACAGAAAGCACTGGAAAAGCGGTAATTGTAGGAAAAACACAATCCTCAAAGTAAGGTACTGAAAAAGTACTGTTTTGGTATTTAGAAATGTCAAAGACTGTGCAGGTAAAACCAAGTCTAGTTTTAATCCTGTTTACACAGATAACAGCAGATGTGTCGTGTCTGTAAGAGAACTACAGTTGGTAGATTAACTAGAAAGAAGACTGTAATAAAATAATCAGAACTACTAGAACTGCAGTACAGGTTTTGTCAAGTCATTGACAAGCTCTCCCTAAAGTTGGAGCCATGTCAAGACAGGAATTACATCAAGGACTCTATACAGATATAATAATATATAATACAATTCCATTCATGACTTACATTTGACATTTTTTCAGCTTTAATTCTTTGTGACTCTGGTGGTGACAGTGAGTCTAACAGAGAAGAGGAAAGGTTCCTCCATTCTTGTAGTACAATGTCATGGTCATAGAAACATATCATATCCTCTTTCAGATATCTCCTCTGGCGTCAGGGATCAGATTAATGGGATGTTTTAACAGTTAAAGGTGCTAAAAGATAGATAGATAATGTAAAGCATGTCCTTGTGGTCAGCCAGCCCTCCTTGAAATAAAGTTGTCAGGCATTGTTTAAAAAGATTCAATACCAAATATTACTTTAGATAATAAAATGTTATTAGAAAATGTTATAGTCCTTCCATTAGTTTTCCCAACTAAAAGAAGGCATAATAGACATTAAACACAATCCTGAAAAATTTAAATTGTACTTTTTTGTTACAGACTGAACAGGGACAGAGATTTTAACTGATTTGGACGTGATAACTGATAGGACCAAGTTGGACCAGGTCTGTTCCAGTCTGGGTCAGTTGGTGTCAACAGTCAACAGATAAAATCATATAGTGTGTGATATGTAAAGAGTTCAAAAGGTTTTTAAAACATGTTTGACATTTGTGACTGATGACATCACTTGTGTGCCGCCTGAGGGAGACCAAGGTTTGTGGTGTGAGAGTGCATTGGTTAACTGAAAGAGAGGATCTCGCCCCAAACTCTGAGCTTTTTTTCCTCCTTTTTATGGCCTTTTTAGCACAAATGTCACTGCATAGTGCAAGCTTCTGGTTGCTATCCATGTTTGTTTTGATACAAGAAGACAGGACCCTTGGCATTTTTGTGGGATTTGCAAGGTTTTTACATTCTAACCTGTTTGATTGAAGTCATTGTTGGAGGCCTGAAAGTGTAGAACTATCCAGTTTTTTCACAAGAAAAGAAAATCAAAAATTAGAAAAAAGTCAGAATGAAATGAATATAATTCTGAGCAGCAGAACACGTTGTTTTCTTCTTTCATAGGAGGTTAATCAGATTTATCTTACAACATCCTGGAGGGGTCCCAACCCCCAGGTTGGTAACCACTGCCTTAAAGTGTAGGAGCAATGTACAGTAAAGCATGTAAACTGAACTTAAACCAAAATGATTCATGTATCAGTAGGTTACAGAGCTTTGACATACAACTGAAATATTTCAAATGTGGTGTCTCTCTACCTTCAAAGCAGTCTTGCAGTCTAATAATGTAATAAATCTTTGTAAGGTGGCATCCACATTTGTCACAAGGGTCCCAAGTTGTTGTAATTTGTTAAAATTTTGGCAGAACACCTTCAAAAGTGAGGTAAGTGTTTAAATAGTTGGCAGACTTGGCAAATAATTAAATTGTCCTAATTTTTCTCTTTTCATGGTTGTTAGTATGTTCATATAATTCTGCTGCCACAGATTGGACAGCTTGTGCCACATTGTGTGCTGATTGGGAGTGAACGCTGCTGGAATCACTGGGAGCCAATCAGCTTGCATTTAGGTATTTAGAACAGATCTTAGGTATTTAGAGCTGAAATGTGGAGTTAAATGTGTATTGTGTTTGGTAGATGGCAGGAAAAAAGGACCAATGGCGGGTCATTTGGAATCATGTCAGTAAAGCAGGTGTGGAGTCAAGAATCTCGAGACAATTAACGAGACTCATTACATTCATACATTTACATTCATGTAAAAAAAACATCAGTTCCACATTACTTGTTTGAGCAGCAGCTGAGCAAATGTTTGTGAACCTATTTCAGAGGAAGTTGTTGACTGTAAAACAACAGCATCTATAAAATGGGCCACAGTGTGATTACTCACTTATTAACATGCTGCTGATCTGTTGGCTGATACATTCCCCCAGATGCTGGTTAAACATTGCAGTGCCGGTGTCTCATGTGTCTGTGACTTGTTTATGAATGTAAGGTTTCCTGACCTAACATATAAGCCCTGAATATTAAGGAATGTCATTTTCTCTCCAAGTGCTTACTTAATTTTTTCACACCTCATTGCCCTGTCCTCCTCTTTCAGCAGGGAGCGCCGAGATAAATGACCCGTGACACCTCCTCCACATTTTTGAGGTGGAGTAGGGGAGCAAGCAACATCTTTAGTGCTAAATATAGATCCCCTGATGAAGCGTCTGCATGCGTATAATGCTGCTGCTGCTTTGGCACTCGCCTTCACCTCCAAAACTGTGTGATTCTGCGTGCATACTCTGATGCAGTACGAGCCTCCCCTCCCTCTTGCAGAAATGCTGCAATGCGTCTCCCTCAGCTAAGACTGGGTCAGTGTAACTCAGCTAGCAGCAACAGCCAGAGTAGCGTCCCCATAGCAACAGCCAATGAGGCTTGTGGCTCAGGGATTATATATTTTTTGGGTTATAGTTGTGATTGTATTTGAAAGAGCGTATTTCCAGGATAAAGTTGTCAGGGGGGCTTTAGTTAGTGCCAATGGAGATATAAGATGGCACATGAGCAAAAGAGGCGACCGGGTGGGGTTGAGGACACTTCATGCACCTCCACACGTGCAGATTAATTGTGTTGACAGATTCTGGAAGACAGGGCCTTGTATTGAAAGTAAATGTCTCTGCTCACACAGTATTTCCCTACTGGAAAGCATTGTTTTTCTTCTAATTTAACCTATCAACAAGCACTGTTTTCTAGGATTGTGTCAGAGAACCTATAGAGTGTTTTTTAATGGCCAATGCTCAATGTTACGTAACCAACAGCATTAGGCTATAAGCAGACATCCAGCCTGGA
Organism: Nannoperca australis; assembly: GCA_036023655.1. Classification (NCBI taxonomy): domain Eukaryota; kingdom Metazoa; phylum Chordata; class Actinopteri; order Centrarchiformes; family Percichthyidae; genus Nannoperca; species Nannoperca australis. Next base: position 16,411 of record JAVQJD010046831.1, on the reverse strand, counting down.
GTGGTTGCCAGTCAGTCACAGGGACAGACAAAGAAAAGGCCACAGCCGTGGCCTCCTACCATTCTGCCCTGGTTTATGATCCAATGCAACTAATAATAAACTAATGGCATTCACATCAACCTCATCTGTACTTTGTGTAAGTGCTAATTAGCACATGTTAGCATGCTAATAAGCTAAAATTAGAGTGTGAACATGGTAAACTACAGTATGTTAGTATAGTCATTGTGAACATGTTAGCATGGTGATGCTCCACTGTACCAAAGTTCAGCCTCACAGACACTTGTCTCCCCTCAAATAGTTATAATAAAATCATCTTGTTACACATTGTCTGACAGTATGAATAATATATTCTGTTTCAGCTTGCTCTTCATTTAAGCTTAATTTAAATAATTGTTTTTAATATGTTTTTGTAATATGTTTTTAATAAATGTTTTTTTATCAAATATGCATTTTGTTATGGCTGCAATATTGTAGATGCCGTGTGCATCATCGTCATATTTTGGAAACTAGAAAGTTATGTGGGTTATCTCAGGTCAGAGTAGTGTAAGGGGTTTAATTGCATTTCGGGAATTATTTTACAAAGAAAGTATACAATTAAGTATAAAGCCTAAATCATCTACTTCTACTTCACGGTTCATGATCCCCAAATGTGGTTAAGATTTAGATTTTTAAGAGTTTGTGAACATGGGACCATTTTATGATTGTGGGTCTAACTAACACCTGAAGAAGATCATTTTAAAATCATTCACGGTGGCTGTCAGGATGTGATGTCGCAATTGTAAGCTCATAAGTTATCAGAAGGAAGATGCAATGCCAAAATAGGCCCAGAACTTCCTTACCAATAACTTTTTGAAGAAAGTTGGACATTTTGGGACTTTGGGCTTTCTTGGCAAACTTTAGATGAGAAAATTGATACCAATCATGTCTAGAGTAGATATTAAGCTAAAGCCAGCAGCTTAGCTTAGCATAAATTGTTTTGAACTAGGTTGAATTATTCCTTCAAATTGTGTTTTTTTTTTCTCTCTTAGCAATTATGTGATTGTATCCAACCAATTACTCTTTTTTATCAATGTTTAAGTGTTTATTTAGGATATTTTCCTATGATATGAGCAAAAAGCAGCTGCTCGCCCCATCAGAAGAAGGCCTCTGTAACTCACTGATGTTTTGATTTTTATAATTTGGCCTTGATGTAGTCATAAGGTTTTTTTAATCTCTGTTTCCTGTAGGTCAGCGGATTCTCCAGTATCAGAGTGATGTCCTCAAGACAGTAGTGCTGGTGAACCCATCAGAGGAGACTGCATCCTCAGAGGTGAGTCACACCCGGACAACACAGTCAAAACACTGCAGGGTGATGACCAGATGCTTTGAATCCTGCAGGACACTTGGAAACTTTCAGAAAAGTCACACTGAGGAGTTTCAGTCTTGGTAGAACTTGGTTTCACTGAAGAACATAGCAGCACCTGTTCAGCATTTAGCCACAATGGGACGTCCATGTCTCTTATGCTAGTGATAATCACTTTGTTGATTAACAGGAAAACACTGTCACTCTTAGTTCAAGCCCCACAGTGGGAGACACAGACACTTATTTGATATTCTGCCAGTAAATAAACCCACTCCAATGCCTCAGCTTTGTTTGACTGTCACTGTGAAATTTAGTCAGGTGTTAGTTTATCCTTTAACTGCTGGTGAAATGTAAAAATAAATCATTTGAGAGTGTAGTATGATAGAAAGGGAGGTAATGGTAACAATTACCTGTAATTCACTAGATGCTGAACCTGCCAAGAAATACACTGCACTGTGCACTGTAGCCTACTGTACTGTACTTCTGCATTTAACCTATATTCTTAATGCTGCAGCAACGTCAGCTACTCAGTGAGACACAATGATTTATCAAAAATAATGTGTCTAAAATAAATGGCTTTTCTATTTGTTGTTCTTTTTGTTGGCTGACATCAGAAGAAACTTTGCCTTTTCCAAAAAATCTGTTTGGGGTATGCAGTGGTAGTGATTTCATCAGGACAGAAACTGCAATTTTAGATTGTTACATTTATATTTGATGCATGAGCATTTCTTCAAGATGAATGTTTGACTTTTTGTCTCATAGTTATTGTTGCAATATCTACTAATTATTTAAATATGTCTTCTTTTTGTTAGCTTGTCATTCATCATTCACAGGTGTTAATATCACTAAGTGGCTTAGTATTGCCTGGATGACCTCATTTAGGGAACAAACTGAGCAGCTCTCAAAGTCAATAGCACTCAGATCAAATGAAATATTTCACCTTAGTGTATTAATGATACATGTGAGATGATGTAGACACTATGTGAGCTTTGTTCTTTGAGGAAGCATACTATTAACCATAATTAATGAATTGCTTGAATTTGGTCACTCCAAAAATATTCCATATATATTGGACAGTACAGTAACATTTTACTTTTTTGTCTTTATTACTGTTGGAATATTTATTATTAGAAACCATTACTGTGAGCTATTTTTAGAGTGGTTATCCTTTACTTTACCCAGACTCACTCACTGATCACTGACTTTGCTGGGAATAAGTTGCTTATACTGAGTGGCCAGAGCTCTGAGCAGGGAGGTGACATCCTACTGCAAGGTGGAGCCTTCACCTGGCAACACTTCTCCAACATCATCTCCAACCCTCAAGTAAGCCGAGTGCACTTTCTCTCCAAATACTTCTTTACAGTGTACATGTATTGATCAACTTGCGATTATAAAGCTTACGTAGGCACTGTAATTTTAGGTTGTTTTTATTGTGAAATCACCTATTCCTAGGTGATTGAACTCCTGTCCAAGGCCTCTTCAGAGCAGCCGTCCAGGCTTACTGTTTTTGGTCAGGGAGACGGGGGCTGGAGCTCCCTGGGTCAAAGCCAGGAGCAGCAGTCATTCCAAAATCATCTGGAATACCGCCTGAACCCTGAACCCCACCTCCCCGACATGGACGGAGTCACAGAGTTCACCGAATATGTCTCAGAGACAGTGGATGTGCCGTCGTCTTTTGACCTTCTGGAGCCCCCGACATCTGGAGGTTTTCTGAAGCTGTCCAAACCCTGCTGCTACATTTTCCCTGGAGGCAGGGGAGACTCCGCTCTGTTTGCTGTCAATGGATTCAATATCCTGGTGGATGGAGGATCTGATCGGAAGTCCTGCTTCTGGAAGCTGGTTCGCCACCTGGACAGGATCGACTCTGTCCTGCTTACACATATTGGTGCAGACAACCTCCCTGGCATCAATGGGTTGTTCCAGAGAAAGATTGCAGAGCAAGAGGAGGAGCGTAACCAAGGAACTGGCTCTGGCAGCAACGGTGACTGGATGAAGAACCTGATCTCTCCTGAGCTCGGGATTGTGTTTTTTAATGTCCCAGAGAAGCTACGGATGCCCGAGTCCACACTGAAAATGAAGCGAAGCATTGAGGAAGCATCTCTTACATTGCAGTACCTCAACAAGCTTGGTATCACACCAGAGCCTCTTCACAGGGTAGTCAGCAACACTATTGAACCCATCACACTATTCCACAAACTTGGTGTGGGGAAGTTAGACATGTATGTCCTAAACCCTGTAAAAGAGAGCAAAGAGATGCAGTTTCTAATGCAGAAATGGGCTGGAAACAGCAAAGCTAAGACAGGGATTACAATGCCCAATGGAAAAGAAGGAGAAATATCAGTCCCTTATTTGACATCAGTTACCGCTCTCATAGTTTGGATTCCTCACCGTCGAACAGAAAAGATAGTCAGGGTACTCTTCCCTGGAAATGCACCACAGAATAAAATCTTTGAGGGTCTTGAGAAACTGAAACACCTGGACTTCCTGCGATACCCAGTGGCTACCCAAAAAGACATATCATCTGGTGCACCTCCTCCCATCATCAAACAGACTAAAATGAGATCAAGAACTGACAGCAAAGAGAGTCTAAAATCATCACCCAAACCACACTCTAAAACAACAAAGAAGGAAGCCAGTGGGCAGGAGGAAAGTGACCCAGTGTCCAAAAGTGACAACACTAAGGAGAATAAAGTAGAAAAGAACAAAGAAAAGAAATTAAAGAGTCTAAAAGCCACCAAACAACAGAAAAACAGTGAGGTGGCCCCTGTGGCAAACAAAAAGTCAGAGACAAAGAAAATATTCAAGGAAAAAACTGCCAAGCAAGAGAAAGCATCCAAGATGGATGAAAAGAAAGACAAAGAGAAAAAAGAAGTTAAGAAAGAGAAACGTGATGTAAAGAAAGATGAAAATATAAGAAAAGAAGAGAAAAAAGAAAGTAAAGCTAAGGAAAAAAAAAAGAAGGACCCAAGTAAACCAGAGGTAAGAAAAATCACTAAACCTGACCTGAAGCCGTTCACCCCTGAAGTGAGAAAAACTCTGCATAAGGCTAAGACTCAGGCTAAGCCCAAGACAGATAAAAATAAAGCAGTTAAAGAGGAAGCAAATGAGAAAAAGCCAGTCCCAAAAAACATCCCTGATGAGATCGCAGCAGCAGCTTTGGCTGACAGGTCCATTGTGTCCTCCCCAGAAGACCTCACTGAGGACTTTGAGGCTCTGAAACAAGAAGAGCTGTCCAAACTTAAGACTGAGCCTATACAGAATGATGTGTTGTCTGGGCATTCAGTGTTTACAGATACCAAAGTTTCTTCCTTAGTTTTTCATGATGAGAAAGTCACATCCACTGAGATAAAATCTGCTTCACCCAAATCCCCTGTCAAACAGGAAGAAGAAAACAAAGACACAGGTGCATCAGAATGGGCTGCAGCTACTGGAAAGAAGGAAGCCAGCGGTGGTTTTGACAAGAAGTATGAAGAGGAGAAAATGGAGAAATATGCCAAATACCCTGTTAAGGACGACATAAAAGACAGATCAAAGAAGAGTGACAGCTCAGAGGAGGAGGGTGATGTCATTGAAAAGGCCGAACTCGAAGGAACAGAAGATGACGAGGTCCTAAAATATAAGACAGAGGAGGCGAAAAAGGAAAAAAATGTAAAGGAGTGGGACACCAAGCCAACTGAACAGAAACCTTTATCAACCACAGCCCTGTCTGGGCAAGTAGCAGCCTCCGCCTCGGAGCAATTCTCCTTCATCCAAGACGAGACCATCCCCGGTTACTCTGAGACTGAACAGACCATCTCTGATGAGGAGATCCACGAGGAAACAGAAGATAGGATCCCACAGCTGCGTTATGATGTGGGCTCCTATGACATCTCTGTCCCTGACATACCTGGCACCTTTGACTCCATGCATGGTATAAAAGAGATGAAGAATTCCACTGTGTCTGATGTTCCAAATGCCAAACCAAAAGCCTTCATTGGAGGTCCCGAGGCTGAGCTTGCACCTTATCCAGCCATCATTGCTGCTCCCCTTGCAGAAGAGGAGCACATCTCCTCAGCAACATCCATCACCGAATATGACAAGCTTTCGTCCTTTGCCACGTCTGTAGCTGAGGATCAGTCGATAGCCTCTGTGACAGCGCCTCAGACTGAGGAAGCTGGGAGGAACTCTCTTTTGCTTGACACCATTAACAATATCCCCTCACGTGCTGAGGCCACCCATGGGAAGGACTATCTCCACTCAGCAGGAACTATCTCACCCACCTCCTCTCTGGAGGATGACAAATGCTTTAAGTCTCCTTCATCTGATGAGTACCAGCCCAATATTTCTGAGATGGAGGGTGATGCAAAGGTCAAACCAGTCCATGAAGAAGAAGAAGATGAGGAAGAAGAGGACGAAGACCAGACTCCGAACGTTGACATCCCTCTGGGTAAACTCCAAGAGGGCTATGAACATGCAGCCTTCATGATGCTCCAGGAGAAGGAGAAATCTCCCTCTGCAACTTTTTCTTCTCCTCCCTTCTCTACCATGCAGTACTATCCCACACAGGCTGTGAAAGATAACCAGTCACTCTTTAGCACAGAAGGATTTAAGTCTAGTGCTGATATAAAGCCTGTGTCACCCCCTCTATCTTTTCCCCCTGGATTGGAGTCCCATTCCAGGCAGGAGAGTGAGGAAAGATGTCTAAGTCCAGATGACAGCACCATGAAACTTGCCTCACCCACGCAGTCTGTGCCTACAAGCAGTGGCTACTCTCCGACAGAAGAGAAACCCTTTAAGACAGAAGACAACAATGAGGCAGTGAATGATGTTAAAGCTGACTACCAGAAAACAGATAAATCAGTCACTATCTCAGACAATACCTCCTTTGTCAGTCTGCTAGGTGACAAGAGAGCAGTTGAAGCGTCTGAAGAATCCAGTGAAGACAATGACGAGGAAGAAGAAGAAGAAGAAGGAGAAGACTGTTATGTCAAGAAGGATCTACAGCCTACTGTTAAGGCCAAGCTTATGGAGGCGAAAGAGGGGTGCTTCTTGGATGACGACTACACCTTTGAGGCAAAATCTGCAAAGATAGAAACAGAAGTCAAGGGCTCAGACAAGACACAGGTGTGTTTTAGCACAGAGGAGAAACCAAAACCTAAAGTGATGTACTCAGATGAAGATGAAGAAGATGATGAGAAAGATGATGGTTTCCCAAGTGGGGTAGGGTCTAAACCCTCATCAACAGATCAAAGCAAAGAATACTTAAAAAATGAAAGCACAGAGAAATCAGATATCACTTATAAAGAGCCGGAGAAAAGTGTTCATTTCAGTCTCTATGATTTTCCAGAGAAGGAGAGCAAAGAAAAGGCCTTGTATATAAGACAAGACACACCCTATGTGCATGGCAAAACATTCTCTTACAGTGACATTTATGACAGTAAAACAAGCTCAGTGGACTCTGATTCATATCATCAGGAGACCCTAGATAAAAAGGACATTGCAATGGGTGAAGTGGATGTCCAGAAACATGAGCTTCCATCGCAGATAACAGCCACTGAGTCCTCCACCTCATCATGGCTTGACTCCAAGAGCACTTCTGCTATACCTCCATTTGAAAAAGAGGTTAAAGAAAAGGAGACATTTGAATATAGCGCAGGTAGCCGATTCCCTTCAGTGGCTGATAGACCTGAGGCCTCGTCCACTTCTTTATTATCAGAAAAAAATTCCTCTTTTAACACTGAGACAAAGACGTACTCCTCAATGACAGCATTTGATGTAGACAAACTTGCTGCCACAGGCTACAGCGAGAAAGGAGGATTTTTGGAGATTGATATGCGAAAACTAACGGCAAGGGATGAGGAGGATTATGATGATGATGAAGTTGTCGATGAAGATGATGAAGACGAAGACGAGGAAGAGGACGACGATGAAGGTGCTGTTGATTCTGATATTGAAAAAGGTGCCAAAGACAAGTCTGAGAAAGAAGTAAAAAGTCCAATCAGCGAAATGTTTGGCTCAAATAGGCCTGAGTTTATGGTTTCTATGGCTGGTTACGGCTATAACAGTCAGGGGAAGCCAGTCACAAAGGCTAAAGACAAAGCTATGGTTGACTCCTCATCCCTCAGTGGAAAGCCAATGGATTTAGGCGCTACAGGTTTCTCTGGCTATTCCTCGGAGTTTGGGTACTCATATGGAAGTGGTGAGAACGTTTCAAGTCAGACCACAGACAAAAGTAAAGAGGATTTCATTTTGAAATCAACAGAGGACAGTTATTACCAGAATGACAGAGCTGATCCTGATTTTGAGAAACAGAAGACACCAGACCTTCTGAGTAAGAGATCACTAGATACAAGCTTTCAGTACACGACTACCGCTGCTCCTGGGTACTCCTCCTCTTCAGCTTATAGCTATTCCTCCTCTACATCAGGCTCCCTCTCCACCAGCCGTCAGTTCGGAGAGGAGCTGGAGACACCTGCCGAGCCCCTCTTTGAGTACTCCTCCTTTAAAGACGAACACTCACTGGTCATGGATTCTACCTTCTCCAGCTCTGCTGGCACCAAAGATGACTATCTAGAAGTGTCTGAAAAACACATCACCACTACAACCACGGCTGAGTCCACCTCCAGTTTAGCCCGCTTTTCACCCCTCAGCCCATTTGAGGAGGTCAAGTCCTTCCCCTCGCTCTTGTCCACTGCCTTTTCTGAAGACAAGACGGAGCATTCAACTTCATTAGGTGGAGTTATAGACAAAGGCCCTCAATCAGACTGTTTCTATAAACCTGAATGGTCTGAAGGGTCCAAGCTGGTTACAACTGTTGGCTTTGGGGCCTCAGCAGGACCGTTCTCTCAATCTGCAGAGATCTCCAAGGACAAAGAGGCAGCCAGTGCTGCTCTGTTTGGTGTCACTTCCTCACCACGCCCAGACATAGAAGGCAAGCATTACTTTGAGGAGACTGACAGCAGTGAAGAAGAGGATGAGGAGGCTTACATGCGTGAGATGACTCTGAGGTCGCCTTCCAGCGGCCTGGCTGGTAGCCTCTTATTTTCTGACAAGCCTGTTGCTCCAGTTGCTAGTGAAGAGACTGGTGGTGCACTCCCTGATGTCCTTGGCCCTTACATGCCCTCACCTCTCCAGGCCAGCAAGCCAGACACAGTCAATGGCCCCACCGAGGTCAGCTCAAGCTCCACCCTCCTTGCCGGAGCAGCAGCCAGGGGTGCATCTTCAGACCAAGCCAAGGTGGAGCCCAGAGAGGGAGCAGCAGGTTACAGGAGCTCTTATGAGTGGGAGATGCCAAAGCCCCAGATGGGGATGGTGCCCGGAGATTCCCCTCCTCATTACCGTCATGATGATGAGTTTGAAGAGGAGTGTGAGATGGAGCCAGAGCACCCTGCTCGTCCACTTTCACTTTCTTCAACTGATCAGCCATTTCGCTCACCATTCTACGCTGAGGAATGTAGCCGAGGAGGGCAGGATGACGATGATGACAGCGATCAGGATCTTGCTGGTGATGTGCCCATGGGAGCTACCTCCTCTTATACCAGCCGCACCTCTCCTGGATATTCCTCCTCCGAGTGCAGACAGCGCAAAGTGGACCTCTCACCTTCCTTCATCAACCCATGCATGCGGCAGTTATCTAGCGACGAGGATGATGAGGAGCAAGGGGGCAGAAGTGACCAATCGCAGGGTGATGAACAAGACCTGTCAGTCAAGAGAAGGGCTCACAAACAGCCCCATCATCACCAGTCTCACAACAGGGACAGCAGTTCTCTGCACCAAGCTGGTGGCATGTCAGCAGGGCTGGGTCTGGCCACAGAGGACACACCACCCACCTCCGTCAGCGAGTCTTTAGACTCTCAGTCAGACTCTGATGTACCTCCAGGCACTGAGGAATTCCCCTCGGCCACTGGTGAAGGCAACATGGACTCAGATGAGGATGCAGACTACATGCCTGTTGATAAATTATCTGCCACAGAAGGAGGCAGCCATCATTCCTCTAGGAGGAGCCATGACCCTCCTCCTGCTCCCCTCATAGACCCCTACCCTCACCCACCACACCCAGATGTTTGTATGGTTGATCCTGAGTCTTTGGAAAATGGGTCAGTTAAGAAAGAGCCAAAAACAAAGGGCTTAAAGAAGACTTCGGGAAAAACCAAATCAGCATCCCCAGCCAGGCGCAAGAGGTCTCCCATGCCTGTCAAACAGACGCCGTCTCCTCGCAGTGCCTCGCTGAAGAAGAAGGAGGCAGACAAGAGCTCACGTATGTCTCGTCTGTCAGATGGACAGGGCTCCAAAGACGATGACCTTTCCAGGTCGAGCTACAACCCTGGCAAGGGGCTGACTAATGGCGTCAAGAGCAGTTCAGGTGAGCAGATTCATTAAAAAGATAATCCTAAGAGCTTATAAATTATATTTAATTCTACAAAATAGGGTTTGTAAGATAAATGTTTTTGCTCATTATGACTTAAATGATTTCATTCTCCCACCCAGCTTCTCAGAAGTCAGGCTCTGCTGCTACACCTGGCCTTCCTATTTACGTTGACTTGGCCTACATTCCCAACCACTGCAGTGCCAAGAATGTGGACCAAGAGTTTTTCAAACGCATTCGCTCTGCGTACTATGTGGTGAGCGGGAATGATGCAGCAAATGGTGAACCAAGCCGAGGTGTCCTTGATGCACTGTTGGATGGCAAAGCTCAGTGGGGATCCAACCTACAGGTAACTCCAACTGTACTTAGTTTAACAATGGGGCTAACTTGTATTTTAAGATGATGTTTTTGATTTATATTGTGTTTCAGGGTTTCAAATGACCTGTCATATAATACAAATGTTGTGTGTTTTTAAGATGGTATTAAGTTTGTTTGTAGTGTTTGTTTTTTGTGTGTTTATATATTGTGTAGGTCACACATTTCACTGACTGTTTGCCTGTTGCTCCCAAATGCTTAATGTTAACCAACGAATACAGTGATTTTCACACACTTTCCCTACAAATGTTGTTAAAGTTTACAGGCATGTAATTATCAATACATTTAGAACGTTTTACAATTGTCCACACTGTGTAAACCAGATTTTCATACCTGTTCCTGCACTTATTCTCTTAGCTGTGTCAGTCATGACATTTCTTGATCTCTTGTCTCCCTCTCAGGTGACGCTGATCCCCACCCACGACACAGAGGTGACCCGTGACTGGTACCAGCAGACTCACGAGAAGCAGCAGGAGCTCAACATCATGGTCCTGGCTTCCAGCAGCACCGTTGTCATGCAGGACGAGTCTTTCCCTGCCTGCAAGATCGAGTTTTAAGATCCTTAGACCCTCTCTCCCTCTCCCTCCTCCTGGTCTTTCCAGTGTAGATCTGTTTTTAATTGCTCTTGTCTATAGCCTGATATGTAAATCTGTCACTACTTTGGGCACTTGACCAAAAGCAGAAACAGATCTGTATAACTGTCTATTTTTTTCTAGATTTTTATTCATTTATATGCTTGTTGTGGCTATCACCATTTGTATTACAAAGGTAGTTTTCTGACAGTCCACCACTACATTATTAATACTCAGTCCTGTGAAAGGGAGAAAGCATTTTATTTCTGTTCTTTAACTCGTCCTTTTCCCAAACCCTGTGAGACAGTGGAGTCTTTGTTTTTTAGCCAAGAAACAAAACTAAGAAAACAAGAAACAGAGCTTCATTAAGGAAAAAATATAAAACTGATGTTTGGTTGCTTGTCTTCAAATTGGCCTAAATCAAAGCACAAGTTTGCACACCTTAAAGTCAAACTACAAAATGATTTTCTTTCAGTGAACCCAATCTAGACATTCACAATACAGATGATCAATATAAAACATTTGCTGATAGAAGATCATCATTACAGGCTTTGCTTTCCTCTGTTTTCCCTTTCTGTCGTTCTTCTAAAACAATTACAGTCCCAGTGTTGAACTTTGTTCCCTCTAACTGACATAGTGAGATAGAAAATGTTAAAATAGACCCCAACGCTCCTTTCAAAATGTCTTTTGAGTATATTTACCGTAGCATAGGGAAGACCATATTCAAAAGTCTGTATTGTAGTGAATTATCATATTTCTACGGTCATCTCAAAGTGAAAATCAATCCTTACAGTAAGAATTTCTTGGTGGCTGTTATTTCTTACAGTGAATTTGACAAATACGTTTCTCTCTATAATTGTTTCTGTAGTCTTTGATGTATTTTCAGTTGACATATCGTTGCAGATCATGAGGAAAACTGAAGGCAGAGGTGGTGATACCAGAATAAAATCATCTTCCTGATCTTTGGATTCTACCTGTTAATATCTTTATATACAGAAGAGCACGCTGCATTCAAAGCTCCATAGAGGAAAGAAGAAAAACCTCATACCAGTTGCTGCGTCTAAAAGATCTTTATACAAAAGCTGTGTTAAAGAATGAAGAATGTTTTCCACTACAACAATAGGAACATGTGGTTGCGAGGAGAGATCGCGTTTGCCTGGTGAACACAGATGTGGGCTGCTTCGATTGATGGTAGAGGTTAGACTGTCACCCACATGTGCCTTTCTGTCCTGCTGTGCTGGAAGGGAAATTAAATGTGTTTTCTTTATAGAGATTTATGGTATTTCAGTGTGAGGTACATCCACGGCTCTGTGGCAGAGGCTTCGGTGAGCTGGTCTCCTCTGTTGTTGTGAGTTTTGTCGGTGAGAACGTCTTCATAGGTTTTAGTTGTACATATTGAGCATAAAAGGACACTTTTAAAGCACCAACTCAGTATTTCAGTGGTTGTGTTTTAGATTTCCTGGAGCTACCACCACTCAAGAAGCACAAATAGTAACCAGTGTGCAAAACTTAAAAGCTTAAAAGTTCTGCTTTTTTCAAATTTAGCAACATCAAAATGTATAATCTAAGCATTGGCACTGAAAACTTGCTTTTTTTCTGGTTCCTTTAAATTATTTCAGAAAATATAGTAGTCTTGAGTTTACAAAATAGTTTTTATCCACAATCACCTTAACTTATTGTATCTTGTTTTTAAACTATCATTTTTCCTACAATTTTCTTTCCTTTCAGTGGTAAATTAGTGGATGTTTTTAAGTAACACTTAATAATATATGTAGACATGTTTTAATTTGATATTGATGATTTAATATTTTATATATTATATTATAGTTTTGAGTAATTTAATATATTATAACCAGGAACAAAACCAACTATTTATCAAATTACAGGACCAACACGCCTCACTGGGGTTGCCATTTTATGATCTATAATAAAGAAAATTCCTCTGTATGATATTTTATTCTCTCAACTCATCTATTGATGCATGTACAACAGATGCATGTTCATAAAGGCAATGGCTTTTTAAAAACCAGAGGGCTGCAGGGAGCGGGGCCCAAACTTCCGTGGCTCCAGGTGATTTGAATGTGAAGATGCAGATTACCTTTACGTTCTCTGTGGAGGACTTTGATCTCCTGGTTGCCTTGGTTACTGTGCATCATATGGTACATCCGACCCATTGGTCACACGGGCAACAACCTTACTGCTGCCTGCAATACATCCCAACTCTGTGCAGGGAAGAAAACTTTGTGTGCAGATTTAAACTCACTAGTTTCTCTCTTTTGATGACAGGATACAGTTTGACAAACCGTTGTGATTTCTGTTAAGGAGGTAAAATGCTGTCCGCATGATAAACAAGTTAGTGTCACATTGAGGAGATAATGTTGAGTTGAGGTTCCTATTTCCTGCTGAAAGATTCATTAACTTTGATGAAATACAGTTAACTGTGCGATCAGTGTTTTCCTGTTAACCCACTGTACTGCCCACTAGTCCATGACTATATAATACTGCATCACTGTAAAGGCTAATAACAATATCAATAGTACTCACATGAGCAAAAACACTCAAAACCCAGACTGCCAGACACGAGGGACACTCATGTCAATACATTTTTATCTATACAAGATTTCCTATTATCCAGTCAGTTTTTCCAGACAAAGCTTAATGCACACATACTCACACATAACTGCTGCATTTTCGTATCATGCAAAACAAACACAAAACAATATCTGTGGCATTCAGACTCATCTGCCGTGAAACAAATCATCCGAAATACATTTGGTTTTCAGTGAGCCCTGCTTGTACGTGCATGTGTACCTTTTGAGTTCTCCTGTAATGTAATAGCTGAAGAAAAACCGACTTAAAATTAAAATGCTATTTTAAAAGATGTATATTTAAGAAGCTAAGCTGTACTGAGGAGGCACATGTAACCTGGCTGTGATGTGCTGTAAAGAAAGCCTTGTGATTGTTTTTTTCCTCCTTTCTGCTTCCTGGTTCTACTTTCATCTCATGTTTTAAGTGCAATATTCTCTTTATCTCTCGTTAAATGCTTCAAAAGGTAAAATAGGTCAAATGTATTGTTAAAAGGGGAACAAGTGTGGTGAAGACCAATAAAAAACATTTACTGAAGAAAAATGTCTCCCTCTTCTTTTGCTTTTGGTCTCATTACATCACGTAAAGGTTTTCCTTCTGTAAACTTTTCTTTATACTGATCTTGGGATGTAATTTGCTGGCCACTGGCTCTCAAACCTTTTAGCTTGTGATTCTTTATGGCCTAGCAATACATATTAGCAAACCTGCATTATGTCTATGTGCGGTTTGACCAAAGATTGAGGTTTTATTTTAAGTTATTTGAGGCCTGAGGAGCTAAAACTCTCTAGACTAGAGTTCGCAGCCACCCTAACATGTCAATGCTAACATGCTGATGTCTACAAGGCAATAGACCTTTTTTACAGCAGATACTTTCAATTATCAAAGCAGTAAATAATAACATTAACAATGGCTCCGTTCCATCAAACCATGTCAGTTGTGAGCATGCCCAATACCAGATCCCTGGAACTGGCTCAGCTAAATAGAATGCAGCCATCATTAATGGTATTAGGCTGGTTTGAGATGACCTGCGCCTCGCTTGGAAAGTGGACAAGATCAGACGGCAGCAGCAGGCGCTGCTGACTAACAGCAGTCCAGTCAGTTTCCAGCAGCCTTCAACGTCTTTCCAGAGATATTTACATCGTGTTAGATCCACCTGAAGTTTGTAGATCACAGTCAGATAGTTACTTTATTATTATTCATGTCAACCACACAAAATGTTTGTTAACACATAAAACTGCACAACATACAGCAACAATCAAGAGTAAAAAATTACAGTTTCACAGAAACATTTCTACAAAATGTGATGTTTGTGGTCAAAATTAAAAGCCAATCAGCTCTTTGTTCAGTTTTTACAGCCAGGCGTTTGCTGGCTGTAAAAACTGCAGGCGCCTCGATCTCGTGAGGTTTTCGTTGCCCACGTGTGTATGACGTTGTGATCAAGTCGGACACAAATCTAACCGGCATGCTTTGTGTGGTGATCACTTGTGATCGATTCTGCACAGGCCTGGCTCATACTGAACCTATTAATTCTACCTGTGCTTTTCATGCTATTACATGCCATGAAAAGGGTTCATGTTTAATATGTTCACCATCTTAGGTTAGCATGCTAACATTTGTGAATTGTTAGCTGAGGCCGATGGGAATATAATTTGATTTGTATTTAGTCATAAATCAAAGCACTGGACAAATTAAAATCTGATCTGATGATGGCACTGGATGAAAAGTCAAGGGATCATCAAAGTGAACACAATTGATTGAGTGGAGAATGAATGTCTGTACAAAATCCTTCCAAACATTATTGAACTATTTCACTACTGTCCTCAAAAAGAAATTATACCTCCAAAAGTAGGCTACTAATGAAAACTATGTAAAATACTTGTCAGACAGTAAAGTCCTGCCTCTGACCAGGCAATTCGCCAATCATAGTCAAGGATAATAATGGGGTGGGCCCTAGGGTGGCCAATTAGACCGCAGGACACTCCCTGACATGCCCCTGTTGACTTCAAATGTAAATCTCTTGGTGGCTCTAGACTAAATTCATTCGGATACATCCTCTGTGCACCATGAATATATGTACCAAATGCCAAAATGTCAATTTCATGGTATTGTGTGAGAGAAAAATGATCACTAAAGGCATTAGGATGTATCCTTTTAGGACTATGAATGTTCAGCAGACTAACATTATCATCCCTGGAGCCACTTTGCGTGACTAAGAAATTGGCAACAAAGAAACAAAAATGGAAATTGTGCCGCAGAAACTATTTCTCCATCATCTTTTGACCCACAACCAACCTTCAAGGCTTTATAGATCCCAGTTTTCCTTCCTCACTGCCTCAGTGTACGGATGATGTAATCCAGTGAGGGTTAGGGTTAGAATCCCACAAAGAGCTCCAGACGCAGGAACAGTGTGGGCTTTGTTCTGACTCTGTTAAACCCTTTTTCCACAGTCTGAGAGTCCGAAGATCTGCAGGGTGGAAGCGTCGTGGCCCTGCAGAGCTTATATGAGCTGTTTGTCATGCAAAACAAGCCAAGCAGAGACGGCCGTGATTGGTGGAGCATGGAGCATGGACTCCCTGCTTTTTGTTGCCAGACACTGTTTGGCCTTTGTGAAGCTGATACTGTGTTGGAGGAAGCAACAGGCTGGAAGCTGGAGGACAATCCCTGTTGTGAGAAGCTACTGAATGGATACTGCAACGACATCACCTCCTAGCTCACATGATCAGGATGGGGAAAAGTTGGAACTACAGATGTGACAGTACATTTAGTCAAGTACAGCGCTGTGTATCATGTTCAATACAAGTCCTGACTTCCATAGTGATTTTTTTTCTCAATACCTTACTTTGAGGACCAAGTACATTTTCTCAAGTACTGCAATTCATTATGCTACTTTATACTCCACTGCATTTCAGAGCTAAACATTGCTATATTACGTTACTTTGTAGATGAACAGAATTAAAAATATTAAATGGATTTTGGTTTACATGAGTCAGATTATGTTTAAAATCAAGGATTTTTCAGTTCCAAATAGTTAAAATTAAGCATTTTACTAACTTTTAAGACTTTATACAAACTCTGTGTAAATGACCGACACGTCATTACGTCATTCATGGCAAGCAGCTAACAGAAATGGGTTGACGCTGTGAACCCGGGAAGCTGTATATCGTCAGCGCATGATGCAACGCGCCAGACTAG